>JBAMJV010006491.1:0-70000 GCA_037951105.1 Echinarachnius parma | reverse complement strand
GTCACTGATTCGTTTATGTTTACTGATTCGTTTATGTTTACGTTTTGAAATTAATTATGAAAAAATATTCAATTGGCAACATAGTCACTGATTCCTCTATCAAACCAGCGCTATAATATTATAGACCATTTTTTCTTAACTCCCTCAATTAAATGACGTTTGCATTTAATTAAACCTATCGCTGCTGATAAAGTCCACCTCTTCTATCTCCCTTCGGTGGTCTTTATAGACAGGCTTGACCGTACAAATGAAACGAAGGCAATAATTATAAGGAAAGGATAAGAATTTATAGCGAACACACATTTTGTTGTCATTTTGTAGCAATTGTAAAAAAACATGGTATAAATAAAATACATTACAAGTAAATTAGAGACTGTAAGCCGTTTGAAAACTATTCATCTTTTAGCTCATGATCTATCTATATCTATCTATATAATATCTATCTATATTTATATTCCACATACTAAGAATCTTGCTCTACGATTGGTCAAAAGTTAATCGCGTGATGAAATATAGTTTCACCCATCATTGGGAGAAGAAAAGCTCGTTACACTGTGTACTAACTTGGGTGAAAGTGCGTTGCACTCACTACTATCTTCGGTGAAAGTGCGTTGAACTGTGTACTATCTTCAAGTGTTCGCGCGCAAGTACGCGTACGTGCGTTAGTGCGCAGAAAGGTAGCGCGCTGGTGCGCAACGTTTACGCGCGGCTACGCTTATTAGACAATGGTATAAGCGTCTTTGACTTTTAATCATAAATTTTGTTCATGTGCAGGATTGACGAAGTTAAAATAAAATACTCGATCAAATGCTCAATATTCCAAACTTTTTAGCCCTTTGTGTTAGGTCGTTTGTGATCAAAATGATTGATGTGGAATATAAAGCAAATAATCACCTTTGGTTTCAGGCGATGGCAAACTATCACTTCCTCGGCGATCTGAACCATAGTAGAGGTCAGTGATCTGAACATGCTGAATGTATATACGCTATCTTTCCTCAGCTTCGCTTCGGAAAGATAGCTACATCCAGATCGCCTCGGAAGTGATAGTTTGTCTCATCACCTTCACCAACGGTAATTGTTTGCTTAATATATTGATATCTATCTATCTATCTATCTATCTATCTATCTATCTATCTATCTATCTATCTATCTATCTATCTATCTATCTATCTATTTTTCTATCTATCTATCTATCTATCTATCTATCTATCTATCTATCTATCTATCTATCTATCTATCTATCTAGTCTATCTGTATTATATCTATCTATCTAGTCTACCTATATCTATCTATCTATATATCTATTGTATTCAGATGGTTATAATACCATATTTGTTTCATTACCAGGCAATAGCGGGATTACGTTTTTATTTTGTGCATGGTCCAAGGTAATTCACTCTTTTGAAAGATGGAATTTGTGGAGAAAAATATAAATATAGAAACACTGCAAAGGTGAAGAATCTTTGCAAATCGCTCGCCATTAACTCATTAACTCGACAGAAAACTAATCCCCAGTGGTGCATTTTGATAATCATGAGTGATATTTTATTATAGAAACATGGGCAATAGGAGCACATTTTTAAAAGGGGGGCTGAGGTATTTTGCCCGAATAATTATACTTCCCATGTTGACCTGACAAGCAAAGAGATTAGAGAAGAAGTTAACAAAAAAGGGGTCTTCGCCTCTTTGAAACCCGAGAATTATGTTTTTGACGTTAGTTAAAAAAAATCAAATGATTTTACCCAAATATGGGACAGTATTGCCCTAAAAAAAACACGTTGTATTGCCCTAAAATGACATTGATATTTTGCCAAAATGTAACATGACTCTGCCCGACTTTATAGTTTGCCCGAATTCGCCCGAATATGACACGGATTTGCCCGAATATGATATTAGTTTGCCCGAATGTGAGGTAATTTTTGCTCGAATATGGTCTTTTTTAAAACTCCAGGGGGAGCTGCTGTGTCAGCCCCCTCAGCCCCCGCCTCATATACGCCTATGGAAGGAATTAGGATTTTGAGGTTGTTATTTGTTATTTTTGACTAGGCTTGAACAAGCCACAGACGGAATGATTCAGTTCAGTTCAGTTAAGTTCAGTTTATTTCACATGGAATATAATTATATACATTGGAAACACGGGCGTAGACATGACATTGATACCCATTCAAGTGGGGGGGGGGGGGGGGGGGGGGATGATCTATTCATTCATCCCCCCAGTTGATTAGGTATTACGTAACTCGCTACGCCCGTGATTGGAAACAAAGCAAAAAACAATATTCAAGAGCATACAAACATGACAATTTAAAATCTACACACATCATTACAAGAAAATGAGAAATAATAAACAAAATAAATCTAATGGATGTGAGAGAAATAAATATCAAAATTATACATTACTAAGGACAAGAAACACATAACACATAAAAACAGGCGTATAAATTAACAGATCTATTGTAATGGTTTATTATTAATTAAACTTCCTTTAAAATTACACAGAGTATAGGACATTGTTTTAATTCATTAGGCAAATCATTCCACACTATGGCACCTTGATAACTGTTCTAGAAAATTTATATTTACAAAATGGAGTATATACCGTACTTTATTTGAATTTCTTGTTTTGTACCGTATTGACATCACTATTATATCTAAAATATCCATTAAAAAGGGGAGGTAATAACTTTTTAAAAATATGAATACATAAAACATGCAATCTGCAATTTGTTTATATCATTTTAATATTTTCAATTAAAAAAAATAATCATGTGTGTGTGCTAGATAGATAATGTGATTTTGTGATTGCACGAACTGCCCTTTTCTGTAATAAAAACAGTCTATATTCAATAAAATTAATAAAATGAGCAATTGCCCCATACAATAAAACCATACTAAATTCACTAAAATTCTCAAAGGAAAAATATACTTCAAATTATTCTCGAAATCTTTAAATGAATATAACTTAAATGCTAATTCCAACCTCATTTTCCACTAATAAACACATCAATACATTTATATTAAATTTTACTTGTTTTATTACAATCCCATTTATTTTTATATTTATCAAATCTTCATTAATATCTAAATTATGTGACCTAAATATAATATAACATGTTTTAGTGTAATTAATTTGAAGTCTATATTGGCTAAAAACCATGATAATCATTGCACTTATTTCTACATTGATAACATCATTCAAATGTCCTTACCCGACATAATTATATAAGCTTGTGTCGTCAGCAAATAAAAGTACAGATAAAATATCACTTACATTATTTCAAATCATTAACATAAAGTAAAAAAACAAAAGAGGCCCCAGGTTTAGATCCAGTGAGGCACACCAACTGAAATATATACTGTGAATTATGACCATCTATACATACATTACTGTGTCATATTATAACTTTGAAACCATTTTAAATGTAATGCACTTCCCCTTATTCCATACAAATTAAGTTTTTGTAATAAAATAGAATGATCAAGACAATCAAATGCCTTTGACAAATCTTTAAAAAAGTCCTATTACTGTTTGTTTTTGCTCAAAGGCTTTAGCAAGTTTATCTGCTGTGAAATCAATAAGGGCGTGAGTACTTGTACTGTATCCTTTTCTAAATCCAAATTGTTTACTATATGAAATATTGTGTTTATCAACAAAATATATCAATTTGTTAAAATCTTACTAAAAATTGATAAAACAGAAACGGGTCTATATAATATTATTCAATAAAGTTGTACTACCTCCTGTAAAAACTGGTATGACCTTTGCAATTTGTAATGCACTTGGAAAAACACCCTCCTCAAGAGAACAATTACAAATATTACACAAAGGAGAAACAATTTCATCAATAGAACATTTCAACACTTTAGTACTGATTCCATCATACCCTGCTGATTTATTTACATCTAAATTTAAAACAATATTAATAATGTCTGACTGGCCACAAAATAAAGAGTCCACAAAATTTCCCTGCAAATAACTAATTGAAAGAACTAATACTACGTACTGTATCCCCTGAGTTATGTACATTATCATGAATTTTCTTTCCAATAGTACTTTGAAAAATCATCTATTGATCTACTCTGTGGAGTGTATTAAAGTTGTATTGTTTATGAAACCATTGGTAAAAACGTCTTTTTAATTGTATTTCTGATGTGGGTAAAACAACTTTGGTACTAAAAACGCAAAAAAAACCCAAAGCGCCCTCAATCAATTCACGCGGCCGCGTATATCGAAATTATCATCGGACGTATTATATCGATCGATCGCGTCCGTAGATTATCGGTGTGTTGTTGCTGCTACAAGCCACAGCTCAGGTGAGAATAGTGTGTGATTAAAACGTAATTAAATCATATTTTACGGTCATAACATTATTTATAATTACCATAAACAAAAGTAGACTAAGCACATGTCAATATGGGGATAATGTTCAAGATGGACTCGCCTCGGTAGTAGGTAAATAGTCTAAAAAGTTTGGCCTCTTTATGAAGCCGCTGCATGCCGCGAACTGACATCGGATTCTGAAGCTACTGCACGCCGGACTCGCTGGCCTAGGGCATCTGGCAAGCGCAGCCTAACCATTTATAAGTTTTTATGTATGATGCAAGAGCCAAGACAGTCGACAGTAGACGAGTCTAGTCAGTATGATTGGGTCTGGATATAATACTCGATAAGCTCAACCTGAGCATCACTTAGTCAGAATGTATAACTATATGGAAAATGCGCTATATAATTAAATGCATTAAATTAAGGCAGGACAGTGCAGACAGATGCTTAAAACTAAACTAAAGTTATGCCTGTAATAATTATTAATGCCTGGTACTTTTATTACTTGTCTTATCGTCCGAACGTCCAACTCGCTGACACTGTCACTGCAGAGGATTCTGCAGCAGCCTCCAGGGACCACTAGCTGTCCTCGCCTATACCGTTCGTGCATATTATATCTAGGACCTAGGTACAGAATCGCATTGCGCGAGTGCGTATTTCTTTTGCGCGGCGTTGCATGCAGTGTACATTTATTGCGCGAGGGGTGTTCGCGAATTCACTTTGACGGCACTTTGACCCAGTTGTTAATGGTTACGACCCGACGTTACAGGTATTAAATAGAATAAATAGTACCACATAGTTTGTCATGTGTAACATACACGAGTATATGGCTCTGCAGTCTGCAGTACGCGTTTCGTTTCTGAGTTTTGTGAGTGTGTAGCTAAAGAAAACGTATGAAAATGTTTCTTCCTAACGTTTTCTTTAGCTAGTGAGTGCAGTGTGAGTGTTCCTGTGCCATTTAAATTATAAATAGAACTTAAGTTTTCACTTGTAGTGTCTGCTAGTAGTGAGTTCCATTCTCTTGCTACTTTCAGGAAGAAGGAGTTGAGATGAGGTTGTGAGTTTGACTATGGAATGATGAGCTGGTTAGGTTTGGAGCTTTTTGTAGACATCTGTGCACGTTATATTACTTGTAATTGGAGGTACTTCTAAGTTCTATGTCAAGGAAATCACTGGTCCACATGACCTACACATCGGCACCCAAATAATATTTTTGTCTGTTTTTGAGACTAAAAAATCATACAAATTTCCTAAACATTTACTCACACTAAGGCTGTTGACGAGTCCCGGGTACCCGGGTCCCGCCGAAAAATGTCGAGTCCCGGGCGCAAAAATCGATACTCGATATCCCGAAAAAAAAGCAAAAAATCAATTTAAGAATTTGCTGTATGTTATAAGATGATTTATTGTCATAAATGCGCTGCATTTTTGTCACTTGAATGAACATGTTTCCCAGCGGCGTGACATGCCTATAGCGAAATCAACAAATTGATAAATTTCGGGTACCCGGGACTCGCCCGAAAAATTATCGCGAGTCCCGGGTAGTAAATATACCTGAAATCGACAGCCTTAACTCACACATTAACAAAAAATTGCAGATTCTGATGCGATGATCAGATTTGCGATTTATTTAGTGTATTGTATGTGTGGGTCATTTCTAAGCCAATTTTAATCTAACTTTAAATGTATGTTCCACCCCAAACAAAAATATAATTAGTGAAGCATGCTGTGAACAGGAACACAGATAGTCAGATACAAACCAATTTCTCACATGAATTAACTTTAAATTTATTTATGCTGTTGATGAGTCCCGGGTACCCGGGTCCGGCCGAAACAGCGAAAAAATTAATATTTTTATTTCGGGGGCTCCTTTTCGGGGGCTACTTTTATCATCTCGGGGGCTACAAATTTCTGGGCTCTTTTTCGAATTTCAGGGGCTACTATTAAGCTCTAATGCTGTAAGTGATCATCTGATAAGCATTTGATCATGATTCAAACAGAAAATCCCCCCAAAAAATCCTCAAAATCCCCCCAAAAAACCAAAAAAAAACCAGGGGGCTACTTTTTTTTTTTGGGGGGGGGGGGGCTCTTTTGGGCATTTCGGGGGCAAATTCGCCCGCCGTCCCCGTGTATTTTTTCTGCTGCGCCGAAAAGTGTTGAGTCCCGGGCGCAAAAATCGATACTCGATTTCCTGAAAAAAAAGCAAGTCCCCTCATTGAACCCAAGAGTTATCATGTTCATTCAAGTGACATAAATGCACTCAATTTTTGTCACTTGAATGAACATGTTTTCCCAGCTGGCGTGACATCATGACATGCCGTTCGTGTAATCAACAAATGGGTAAATTTCGGGTACCCGGGACTCGCCCGAAAAATTATCGCGAGTCCCGGGTAGTAAATACTCCCGAAATCAACAACACTAATTCACATGAGGATGCAAGAATACATATTTATTTACCTAGTAATAAACAAGTTGGGAATAAAAACATAAATGATGATATAAATGACTATACTCACATACTAGTGCTAGTCAATAAAATAACTATTTATTTGCATTGCAATGTAAGATTAATGTAAAACATGTAATAAGTATTATAATATTCATCATTCATGTCATGTGGGTTAGGGTTAGTGACTCCCCTCTCTCCCTATTCGAACTAGAAATGCAAACTCCAGACATGAATTGGGTCATGGGCATATCGTCGATGGGCAATTAAAAGGACAAATTGACAGTATCGATAGCAAAAAACGATACATACTTTTTTTGAAGAAACAACATTTTGGGCAATTATTTTCTTTAAATGCCAAATTCAGTAACTATGTTTAGTGAAAAGGTTAGGTAGGCTTTATAGCTACCAAGTCGTTTAATTTGGCGTATGCTCTGTTCTTTTTAACAGAGTTATTACGCATTTCTTATATTGTCCTTATTACACGCGATATGATGCGCCGATATCGTGCATGCAAAAAGGACAATAATACAATTGCCCTTTTACGCGCATTGATAATGCACAGCCAATGCGCGCGACTTGGCGCGATAATGGGCAACAAAAAGGGCAAATACGCGCACGAGGTGCGCGTTGAGTCGTGTATGCCAAACATGCAAAAGGGTAATTTCGTCGCCGCTTCAATTAAAATTGGCTAAACTTGTGGCCTTACGTATGTGCAGATATTGTAACCAATACTATGTTTTTACGGACAAGTAGTCAAATAACACACTTCATTCGTTATAAGTGTATTTATTCTTATCTAAATAACACCGCTCGGCAGTTCGTGAAAAACGTTATTGTCCTTTTTGTTGCCCAAATACGCGCAATTATTTCATTTTGTCCTTTTGTTATTTTTGATTTTCTCAAAAAGTAGGGCATATATGGGGATTCTAAATATATCATCGGATAGGTATTAAAATACTCTATCTGAAAATAAAATAAAAACAAAATCGATATTTAACGATAATATCGGCCAATTTGCCCTTTTAATTGCCCAGCGACGATATGATTTATTTAAAAAAAAATTTTTTTTGGGGGGGGGGGGGGGGGGGGCTAAAGACATTTTCCTGAATATCGTCCTTCCAGTCTTCACATACATATTTAAGTGTCTCCAAATACTATAATTTTGCCTGTAATGTGTGAATATTTTGCTTGAAATTCAATAATTTCAATTTCATCCAGAGTAACTTAGCCCCTATATTTGGTTATTTTATAAGAATATGGGATGCATTTTACCAAGTGCATTCACATTTCTCAGGAGGGGGCTGCATTATAAGCCTCCAGCCTCATATTTACATTTCATTGTTGAGTTCAGCACTGGGTAGTCAACGTTCAAAGATCTGCTGTGGTTTTGAACAGGGCATTGAGAAAATAGATCTTGTAGGATCATGCCAGCTTTCTATTCTAAAGATGTGAAGTGTGTCTTTGTGAAATCATGCAAATATTGTTCATGGAAAATGTAAAGACTAAGACTGTCCATTTGCCCTTCGATCGAGAATCAATACAATAAACTGGTTCTTCAGAAATGAGTTTACACACATAACAAATATTAATGCATGTTTCTCAATGAATCACATCCTAATGTCAGTTATTGAATGATCTCACTTTTCTTATAAAATAATCCATGAAACCATAGATTCAGAATAAAAAGGATATGAGCCCGAGACCACAAAGCGGTTGTTTTTCTTGTATCATTTGAATCCTTTATTTTTAATCACTGTGAACTTTGAAATGTCATCAACTTGACATCAGTAGTATCCTTGTGGTTTATTTATGGAATATTTTAGTGAACTTGCTTGAACTTGAAGATGCCTGCAAAAAGAAGGGCACTACGATACGATTTGTGATTTTTGGTAGATACACTTATATTCTCCCCAGATTTCAGCTTTTGCTCTGAATCGGTTTAATCCCCTCATTCACTCATTTGAGACCAGTTCTGCATGGGTAAATCCTCTTATTCACTTGCTTAAGACCAGTTCTGAATGAGTTAATCCGTCCACTCATTCACTCATTCTCACATGCATCCACGTGTGTAAGAAAGACTAATACTAAGAGCCAGTATGTGGCTTCTTAAATTGTTTAGTAGACAACTCTTGTTAGCCTTTTTTTTATATACCTGGACGAGTTAGATGTTGGAAATGGCATACATGTACTAATGAAGCTAATGAAATAATTGTGAGGGATATCTACATGATTGAAGGTTTAAATCCCAACATGAATGCATTTTGTTGGTCTTTTAGTTTTAGAGTTGAGGTACTTCATGGACTATTATCTGTTGCCTGTTGGAGACTTGTTTAAAGGGATACTAGTAGTACAGTTCTGGTCAAACTGAATTCTGCAACCAAAACTTGCACCATATCATTACAAACTAATAGTTATAACTCCATTATGCCCAAGAGGTAGAAAAACTTACAAACGGCTAAGTGAGAAACCTGTTATCATTAAAAGAACACATGAGGGCGCTCTCTAAAACCATTACAAAAATGATGACACACGCGGTACCCCGGGGTACCGCGTTGTGTAGCGCCATCTTGCGTCCAACCGTACCGCAGCTATTGCGTTGTGCATGCAGTGCAGCGCGCGATTGTATGCACGCTATACCCACAGTACAGCCCTAAAAATTAAATAATTAAACAAAATGACGGATTTTCGTCTGGTACCCCGGGGTACCGTTTATGTCATCAAATTGTGAATGTGATGTTTTGTTGGATGTAATGATTCAATAGAGATATCATCAACAACTATTTAAAAACCACTTTGGTGAATTTTTGAAAAAAGTGTCTAATTGATTGATTTTGTCCTAAATCATTGAATAAATGTGGGACTCACATTTATTCAATCAGATATATTTATTGATATTTCTGCTGTTTCTCAACCAATTTTTATCAAGTAAAGTTTGTTTTATCTTTAAAATCATGTGCTCTTCCAAGTATTACACAAGAGTTTTTCAATACCTATGCGCCCTCTTTACCAAAACTGTACTATCCCTTTAATAATGAATCGCATTTTGATCAAACGAAGGGATGTTGATAACTAGGATTGAATTATTAAAGTTAATAAGAAACAAATGTTAAAATTTTTTCATTTAATGTTTTATTTCACTTTTTAAGTGCAAGTGTTTTGTTCCTCTTTTTTGGTTGTATGCTAACCATGTTGAGAAATTTGAACATGTGAAGTCCCGGAAGTACAGTAATCTTGCCTGATGATTAATTCAGTGGCAGTGCTCAGTACCTAATGCATTTGATACAGGCTGTTGGGCAAAAGATGGGATTAATCGTACTGTAAAACAAACTCCCTTCTGCTTGTTGCACCTACACATGCATAGCGGCATACAGGTTAATGTACACAATACAGTATAATGTTCATGTAGTTAGATTAGCAACCACATGTTTGTAGTGTCCACCAAAAGCGATCCCCTGCAGCAAAAAACAATGTCATGAAACCTGTCTACAGTGGCCACATTTCTTATTTCCCTTTATAAGTGGCTACTATACATCTAGGTTTGACTACAGGTACCCCCTTTATTGTTTGATTTTTGCTGTATCAAATTAAATAAAGGGACCGTACAGTTTTGGTCTTCAAACTAAATTTTAGTAACCAAAACCTGCTCTATAACATTACAAAATAATAGTTATAACTCCACCATGCTCGAAAAGTATACAAAATTGCAAATGACTAAGTACAAAGCCTGTTATCATTAAAAAGAGCCTTTAAAAGACAAGAGGGCGCTCTCTAAAAATGCTTTGGTTTCAACCATTTTTGATAAAAGCAGCGATGTTTTGTTAAAATAATGATTAAATAGAGAGATCATCAACAACTATTTAAAAACCTCCATTTAACATGAACTTTTCACACAATACTCAACATGAGTTTACCCACAGGATGAGTGCATAGGAGCAAGTAAAGAAGCCCACTGTGTGGCGTGTTTATAATTGCGGATTGAATTAGCAGTTTCCAGGGCTAATCACGCAGTCATTATCCACTACTGCTTGCAATATCCTGTCCTAATTTGTGTAACTCTTTGCTTTCCCTTTATAAATTGTTTTTCTTGTATGGACATTCTGAAATCCTCAATTTTCTGTATGTTTGAATTGAATTCCTAATATCATCAGAATGCTGGAATCAGTGGTTTATTTATCATTTTGCAAAAATACAAAACACATTAAAAAAAATAATTACCCCAACATTTCATTGTTTAGATAGATTCATCATATTTTGTAATGGTGTGTTTTGAAGGCTGATGGGGTTATAATTAGTCTCTCTGATCTCTTAATCTACTCTGTACTTTAAAAGTTGTGGAATCGAAAAGCATAGGAAGTTTGATTTTTTTTAGTTTAGTGATTGAAAACATTTGTAACCTAGACAAAACATAGCGGTTCAATTTGTCATGGAAACTCAGTCAATAATAAATGTAATTTTTACAGTATGATTATGCAGATTATGTTTTTTGTTCATCCTGTCTTTGTGACACGCTTTAGACATGCCTTTAAATAGAATACATTGAATGCATACAGAGAAGTTACTGTCAAGTGTACATTAAATTGGGCATTTAAGTAAGCAAATACTTCCTCCTTGCTAGACTTTGCCCCAGAGTCCACCCCCATTTCTTAGTTTCTATTTCTTACCGATTCTGCATGTTATTGCAGCATGTAAATTAATTTCCTTGCGTTAGTGCTTTAGAATCTGCTCATCCTGTTATTGTGAGTGTGATGCGCGCTTGTTGTGAGGTGACAAGGTACATCAGTGGGTCTGACTCACACTCACAATGTTGTTATGCCTCTTTTGCTGTTGGTGTTGTTGTTAATGGATAGCAAAAATCTAAGGTTGAAACTGAGAAAAGTTGGTGTAATATGATTCAACAAAGAGGACTATAAACTAAAATCAATTTGCTTACTCGAAACAACAATTTACATTAACATTTTTGTTGCGAAATGCTAATGGTTGGCAAAACTCAAAGGTTGAAACTGAGAAAAGCTGGTGTAGTATGATTTAACAAAAAAATGCCAGTGTTAGGTTCCCCTTTAAAGCCAAATACCAGTTTTGGGAAAGATACCAGAAAACATATATATATTGGCCGAACTAATTGATCAATATTGTTGAATAAGTATTTTAAAAGGGCTTGTGTGGTAAAATCCGAACCTAAACATCGTTAAATGCAGAAATGTCCGAAAAAATTCAATGGAATTTATAAATCCACCGCACGTTCACACCTGTCCACGCCGCTAGCGCTGGGCTGGAGATTTCAAAAAGCCCGCATACCGCAACACGTGTGGAGACCACATGAGGTCTTTTGCATGTAGCGTATGCGCGATTCCGCGTTGGCGGTACGATTTGCAGTAAATAATTTTTATAATTTTGCAAATATACCAATTAGTAGGCGGTTTCCTGGCCAAATATGTATAATCCCATATTAGTAAAATGATATTCTTTCACATGGTTGGTAATAAGAGCGTACATTTCATTTTTTTTGTGTGTGCGCCGTTTCCCACTACTGTCATTTACCTTTAAATTTTATATTTTTTGTACACTACTTCAACATGTTTGGCCATTAGATTTTCTGTTACTTCCTGACTGCTTCCTTTTTAGTTGTAAGCAGTGAACCATGCAAGTAATACCAAAGTTTCAGATCTTGTTGTATTCATGCGGAAGTACAATATAATCACATCAGGGAGATTGTCAAATAAGACATGTTTTTGTTATGATATATGCTTATTATTCTGCATGGAAATGCAAGAAATATTGTTTTACGTGAAGTACTCTTATATTAGAGCAGTATACTTCATAATTGAATTCTCATGTGTCATATTTGTGCTT
This sequence comes from Echinarachnius parma, assembly GCA_037951105.1. Classification (NCBI taxonomy): domain Eukaryota; kingdom Metazoa; phylum Echinodermata; class Echinoidea; order Clypeasteroida; family Echinarachniidae; genus Echinarachnius; species Echinarachnius parma. The sequence goes on along the minus strand of JBAMJV010006491.1, from coordinate 57,380 downwards.
CTTTTGATGAATGATATGTTTGTAGTAGTCCAATACAATGCACTTTTAAAAATCATATCATTTCCACACAACACAAAAGCAATACAAACTTTGCATTGGGGGGGGGGGGGGGGGGGTCGTGGTAGTGTAACATGTATTTTAGGAACACGTTTAGTTTAGATACATGTACATATTGAGAAATGACACTGCCCACTTTGGAGCTTTGAAAAGCCAGCAAAAGATAATGGCTGGTTATTCTTTTCAAGTGAGATATATGCTTAGTATTATTAGCATCGTGTTTGTACTGCTATTTTCTTTTTAGTTGCCTGGACAAAGTCCAAGGCAAGCTGTTGAATAGAGCGAAGCAGCCATGCAAGTCACTCATTTTCATTTCTGTTTGTCACTCGATTCTGTTCATGTTTATAATGATTTGTTTCCTCCACAGGTCCCACCTGTAAGTGAAGTGTGATTTCACTGCGAGGCAGCCTTCTGCTGAGCAAGGCCTTCCCGTCACACTCCCGTCTTGAGACTTGGCCTCATGACGTCTCCTTCAGACTTTTAGCCCTGCCCCGCTATTAAACAAAAGTGATGTCACAAGTTAATGGAAAGCTTAGGCCAGTGTAGAGCACGTGAAGTCACAGACATTTAAGTCCTCTCCAATTATTTGCTGACTTTGTGTAAAAAGTTCTTGTTACATTGGATTTAGCCATTGCTGAGTTTACGTGTGTATGTAGGCTAGGCACCCCTGCCTGTGGACTATACCATGTTGAGGTCAAAGGACCATATCATTAGCACTACTTCCTGAGGATATTGGCAGAGGAAATTCATGGTGGAGTCTCCTTTTGCACGAAGAAGAGCCTCGCAAAGTTGTACGGGCTCTGCGTTGCAGAGTCGCTTGTGATTAGACTAGTGTAGGTTGCACGAACATCCTGTCTTCTATGAATATATCCACATTCGTGTGCTACGACTGATGTCTAATGCACAGTCACTCAGAAACAAGCAGAGTCTCTGGAGAGGAAGTGCAGGACTATTTTAGGAAGTATTCCGATTTGCATAGTGCATGATATTCCCATTACTGCACATCGTTCAACAAAAGCTGGGACTGTATATCACCGAACGCAACCAATTGTTTTGGTCCCTAACTACTGTATTTGTCAGGCCGTACCCTGCCATACGGAGCTAGGGGTTTGCCTCCTGGAGATACTGCATGACCCTACAGATCGAATGGTGTACAATCCCTCCAACATGGCGTCCCACGATGAATTGGTGATTGAGATGGCCACACTAGAGAAGATGAGCGTGCAGGAGCGGCTGAAGCACGCCAGAAAGCGGCGTGCCCAGCAGCTCAAGCGATACGCACAGGCAGATAAAGAATTTGCTAAGAGACAGCGCAAGAACACTAACCAAATGATGAAGGAGAGGCAGAACAGGCGGCATGTCATGTTTGCCAAAAATGTGGAATTACTTGAAGCTGCTGCGAGGGGTGACATAGATGAAGGTAAGAATAACTTTTCTTTTTGTGATTTTGACAACCATGACCAACATTTTGATAATTTAGTTTTAATTTCAGTGTTGTCTGATTTGTTAATAATATAGATCTAGACAAATTTTGCCCCTCAGAATACTTCTATGAGTTGTACTTGTATGAGTAAAATTCAATCACAGTTCTGTGTTTTTATCGGTTGCTCATTATTTGAGTTGGGTTGATTAACATTAATTTAAATTGATTGGAGGTGTGTTGTATATGTGTGTGTGTGTGTGTGTGTAATGTATATATTGAATATATATGTCCTAGAACAGTTAACATTCGGTTCACTTTTTGCAATAAGATTCAGGCAATGTGTTTACAATGCCAGCTTTAGTTTTTGCATAAACACAACAGCGAGACAAAATAAACAGATTCGAGATCATATGTCAACCATTTGACAATAGACTGAGACTATTAAAACCTGAGATCTACCAAAGTCCACTTCAATGGCCAATCAGTTCAACTGAACTTTTTCACACGCAGTGACATATTGTACAGTATCTTTAATACATGTGGCAACATGTGATTAAAAGGAAGTTCTATTGTTGAAAATCCAAAGTCAAAGATCGCTCTTTTAAAATCCTTATTTTCCCCCCCAAATCAGCTTAAGTGTCATATCATATTTACTCTGTGTACAGATAAAGTCAAGTGTCAAAAGTCCCATTTAAAATTGGACTGGCAGAACCTTCTGACAGTTCCATTTATCTCCCAGACATGGGATAGCAAGATAATGTAGTAGTCATGCCCTTCCTGTTTTGTGGTGAATTGACAAGTCACAGTAACCTTTTAAGTCATTGACTTAAATTTATCTATTTTTGTCATATTTCTCATATATATCAAAACATATCATCAGCTTGCATGCTTTACATAAATATACTAACATTTTAGCAGAGCAATAACTACAATAATCAGTGCGTGAGTATGTATTTTTTGTCAGTGTACTTTATGTAATCTGAAGCACCTTGATACAGTACTTTATAAACCACAAAATAAGTCATTCAATTAGTTTCATAGTGAAAATTCTCAGGTTAGATTAAACAACGTGAATGTTATTAAGAATTCCTACTTGCACAATAAATAAAAGTAACTATTTTTAGGAGTTGGTTGGTGTAATCTTTGTTTTGTTATGATGTTCACACACCAAATTCACTTTGGTTTTGAGCAAAATAAATGCGACTCAAGTCACGCAATCAAACCCATATTATGTTTTTTACACAAATGTTTATTTTTTCTTCAGTTTTCTTACTGGGCATATATACTAAGTTGTGGAAAAATGTAAATAAAAAATATAAATATGCTGAACTCAAATGAAGGGTAAAGTAAACATATTTGGAAAAAAAATACATTTCTGCACAAAATGTATGGGAAATTGTCCACAACTTTGCAAGAGTGCATTGCTAATTTGTGTCAAGTGTACAATTGTTCATTATGAATGGTCATTTCCAAAGAGCCATAGTTTCCTTATTTCTTGACCGATTGTGCTCAAACTTTCAGAGGCTATTCATCCTATTTTTCGTATCTCATAGAGTGCAAGCAACAAATCGCCTTGATCTCATTGTCCTTTAGGCTTTAACAAGGACATTTTCATTCAAATTTGAGGGGAAAATCTTATATACATGTAGGTTAAAAACAAAGAGATTAGCCTGAGAGCCTACAAAGCATTTTTTTTCATGCAACATTAGAATCTATCACTGAGCTTTCAAATTTCACCAATTCCCAATTATTGTGGTTCATGGAATGTTTTACTGAGTGTGGTGATGCTTGCAATTTGGTTCAGACAGACTCACAAGCTTGAATCACATAACAACGAAAGTCCTTTCTCAAAACTTTTCATTTGTCCCTGTATTAATAATCCTGGACTTTGTATTCATACTAGTTGTAAAGCCCTGTAAAGTCAGTGGCTGCCCTACAAGGCTACAATGAATAAACCCAATGTACACTACCATGTAGAGATATTTTCTTGTTGTGTGTGTGCTGGTGTTATAGTTGGAGTAGAATGTGTGGGTGTCTGTATTTTTTCAATGGACAACATAATCAGGATGTGTGTGTCATTGTGGGAATCGCCTGTTTCATTGTATTCTCTTCAGATCCTTTGTTACTCAAGATTACTATCACTGGGCTCTCAAGGCCAGACATGCCTTTCATAAAGAATAAAGTTGTAATAACTTTGTATTTAAATTAAAATTCCTGCTATTGGGTGAATACAAGAGGGTGTACCCCCATGAAAGCAAAGTTCATAAACGTGACGCAAGTGTAAAATGTGAACCAGAACACAAGAGTACGTGCTGTGGGGTTGTAGCCAGCTAAATTAATTGCACATCATTGATAAATGTGGTTTGCAGTGTGTACATAATCTTACCACTCATCGCACTTGAAAATTGTTGGTTCAAGGTAAAGTTAATAACAGACTGACACATATATAAATAATGAGCTTTATGTCATTTCTAAACACACTTGGTGTGCATTTTAATAACAATCAAACCTAATTTAGTGCCCTGCTGTCTATAAAGACTAGCTATCTAGCTGCCTGCAAATTCAACTTTTCTTGCAAGTGCTCCTAATAAGTTGCTAAAAAAAAAACACAGCCAAAAACATTTAAGGCAAAAATTATGACAGAATGAAGAAATACGTAGAGCGTGCTCTCAAATAGTACATGTGCGCCGAATCATTTGGATCACAATACACCACTGAGCAAAATGACAGCAATTTTATCCTATTTTTTATGCCATCCAGACTTTTGTTTGTAACACAAATACAAATTTACATCCTAGATGATATCTAGATCTATCATATCAAAAGTTGCAAGCATACATCATGTGTTCTGTCGTGTATGAAAGGGGTGATTTCTATCGAAACATCAATGCTTGCACTTACCCCTTTCATACCTGTGTTAATGAAAATGCCCTGCATTCTGTCAAATCATTGAGGTTTACCAAGCACAGCTGACAGCCTTCCTCCTTTGCTTGATGAACAACTCGTAACAGGAAATTTCTTTTTTTATTTGGATGTTATTAATTATGATCTGGATCTTGCGCTGTATATTGCAATTTATTATTGTGAAAACATGCTACAATGTAAGTCATGATGATATAGCCATCTATTAGGGAAAGCCTGACCTTTTGTTGGTTAAATACTTATGTCTTGGACTCTGAGCTTTTACTTGTCAGTTTGAAACGTTCTGGATTCAAAGTGTTACAAAAACATGAACAAATTAATTTAATAGGAAGGTAGATCTAACTGATCTACATCAGGCACTTTTAGCAAAGAGATGACAGCATGACTTCATGAGAGTTCTTTTCCTCTTACTGTAGAATAGTTGTACTCACTAAAAATCACCCTTGGAGATGAACTACACAAATGTCTAGAAGCAAGTACATGTTTATCATTTGAATAATTCATGTGTCAAAATGTGTTGGAACTTGGTTAGACCCCTATATAGTTGGTCAGTTGGTAGTCGTTCACAAGTCACTAAGTCAGTCGACCACTCTGCACTCTGCAATTGTACATGTACATGTATGCAGGGCTCCACACTTACATTTTTTGTCAGTGGCCCGGTCGGGCCAGTGAAATAATTCTGAGTAAACTTTTTACTTTTCAAAATATCACTCTTTCCTGATCAAACATGTGATTATAGAAAAAGTACGACATGGAAGAAAACAAGATTTTTCAATTTGTCAATGTTGGGTTAAAAAAATCTGCTTGCCCGATCGGGCCAGCAAAGTATGACTTTAATACATTTTTGCTGGCCCGAAGTGCAATTTCACTGGCCCCGGGCCAGCGGGCCAGTGCAAGTGTCGAGCCCTGATGTATGTAGTTCAGTCTATGCAAAGCAACGTGAGTTTCCTGTTCAAAACTTCAAATTCAACCTCCTTGGGTACATCCTGATTATATTTCAGCATTAGTGAACCCCAGTAATGCACAAAATATGAACATTACTAGACACTCCGTACAAAATCAATACCAAGGCCTGTCGTATGGATTTTTTTTTTTACAGCAGCTGTGCTCATCATCTACCATACATTTATAAACCACAGTACACATTCGTACCTTGTGGTATTAGTAGAATATTTTGTTTTTGTATCATTCTGCACACTTTGTTTATATTAACCCATTCCCTTCTAGATTTTGACATCCTCGTAGACTTTGTACATGGCCCACCAGGTTCCCGTAGGCAAGGGGTTAATTCACCTTTTCTGGCCTTTTCAACCAGATTACTGTTAACTATAGTTATGTAGCATTTGACCAGTGTTCCTGCTCTCAACAATAATTTACATTATATTGGATACAGTACTGAGTACATACAGTACATTGGAACGATTTACAAAATACATAATGTACAAAATGTAAATTTAAATAAGTGCTGTAATATTTCAGTTATTTCCAAAAATGGTAACCTGTCCCCTCAAAACGGGCAGGTTACTAATTGTCTAGATATATATTCAGCATTCTTTCACTCTTTCTAAAACAAATTGCAATGTTATTTTATAAGAAGCAATTTCCTTTATAATTTAGTATGTTGGAGATTAATTAAAGTCCTGAGTATATAGTAACCGCATTTCTGCTTTTTATATTTGTATATTTTGTTTATTTATCATATAATATGTTTTGTATTTGTTGATGATTTGTATCGGCATACAGATAATACAAATGAATTGAAAGTTGGGGCTCGGAATCACTGGCAAGATCCCTCCCTTTGATGTGAACAAAAGAAGTTGGCTGAAACCTAAGAATACAAAATGGTTTTGACCCATCACGGTTGGTTACAAATGATTAATTATTAATCCATAAATGTTTGTGTATTGTAACTTTGTTTGAAGTTAAACAGTAAATTGAAACTGAAACTAAAGCAATAAAAGAGTTAAATATGCCATTAAAAAGAAACGCCGATCACTATACTTATATATATTTGGTAGCCAACATTGTCTTGATTGAATCGAATGCAATATTCATGGAAAATGAAATCCACAAAAATAGCTACGCTCGCTTCCAGTAATTGTGTATTACATTAGAGTTCCGTTTCTTGGTGACTGGTATGGTTGATACTAACAGTTGGCTTTTTAAATTATAAGTCAAATAAAAAAATACTTAAAATGCGAACATATACCATATAGGGAAACTGACCAGAAATATGAATGAAAAGGAGCAAAGAAAATGGGATTCCAACGGTCTAGCAATCCAGAGGTCTCGGGTTGGAATCCCGTTGGAATCCCATTTTCTTAGCTTTATTTCATTCATAAAAAAAAACTTAAATACAATCATAAATTTCTGTGACTATATATAACATTTTATTGGGTACTAGCCTAGACTCTTCCACCCCCGGCAAGTTTCGTATTGGATGTATCAGATACATATCTGATTTATTAATTGATATGAAACTAAAGAAATAAAACTATAAACCATCTACTCAGCTATGATTATGCATATATAGCGCATTTACACAAAAGTTTTGTTTACAAGGCATCTATTTAGAAATGGAAAAATCATTTAACAACAGTTCAGGTTTGAGAATTTTTGAAGGACAACACAGTTAAATGAAAATCTTTTGCCTCACATATGGGGGGCAATGGAGTCAAAGTATCCCCTCTTTGAGGAGAAACAGGAAGATTTAGCATACATTATACACTAAAGAGCAATCTATCTTTCGAGGAAAAAAATTTGTTGTAAAAGGTAAAAGTGTTCTACAATCAAATTAATTTTTTCAGATGTGGGGAGTTCAAGTTGCTATTTCCCAAAATGTCACGTTACCAATTCCATTTCTTTGCAAGTGGCTTATGAATGGAAAAGTAGATTAGGAGGGTACTGTTCCAGAATCTAGAGAATACTGAGCATTGGTTGCAAAAAAGAAAAAGAAAATGTGAGTAGAAGACATAATTTGTTTACTTATACTAGGGTAAGATATGGATTGCTGCAAGAGTGCCCTACGATCCAATCTTTCCACTTGCTTGATATCATTTGCATGTTGATGAATGTATCCCCTCCATGAGCGACTTTTGCTCATAATGTCAATATCAGCATTAAGTTATCCGTAACTGATCATGATGGAGAGCGGGAGAGAACTGAGCAAGCATCATCCATCACCACGGAGACAAAACACTGGGTATATACACGTATACATGAGATGCACTCCTGCCAAAGCGCCTGTGGAGAAGCTTGGGGAGGGGGGCAATGGAGGCAAAGTATCCCCTCTTTGAGGAAAAAAAGGGGGAAGATTTTTTGTACACTTACTTTATTTATTTATTTTTTGGGAGATGGGGCCACTACTTTTCAAGCCCTTGTAACATTTTGAAAATTTTAAAAACAATTTTAGGTGCTATTTTATGAATTTGTCCCACTTGATTGCCCTGTGCCCTTGTGTATTTATAATGTTATCATTCTTAATTGACAGAAAGAATTATATGTAAATGACTCAGTGCTCCTATATTTAGTTTAGGCTCGTGCTGCTCCCTAGTCCCCTCTTTGCCCCTCTTCTGAGCACCAAGAAGGTGAAAGAAAGAGGAGGTTGTAATCTAAGGAGTTAAGGATGTTTGAAGTACCTCAGCCATGTCCCTTTGCTGGAATTAAGTTGATCTCATATCTGGAATGGTTATAATGGGATGGTATTTCATAGCCTAAGGAACCAGAGAATGTATGATACAAGATATGAACTAGTGAATCAATAAAAAATGAATCGGTGAAATGATAATTAAGAAATAGACAATAAATAGATGTTTCAGCATAAAATGTCACACACCTTTTTAGATGCTCTTCCTATCACTATCCACTCTTATGCACTGTACACCGCCCACTCAAATTGTAATTCAAGAACTAAAAAGCCCATCTTACAGGAACCGGGTTCATTATATTCGTGAACCTCGTGTAGAATGGCAATGTCTTGGTTTCCATGGCTTCTTGCATGTCAGTGCAAGAATATTACATGTAATTAGTTCTAGACTTAAAGGGATAGTTGAGTTTTGGTATAGAGGGCGCTACACATACACATTTTTTGTGAGATAATGAAAAACTGATTGTAAAATTTGAAAGAGCATAATATTTTAATAACAGAATAAACTTTATTTGATCAAAATCGGTTCAGAAACGGCTGAAATATCCACAATAAATGTGGGGCCCCACAAATATTAGATAATTTTGAACCAACTGTTAAAAATGCTTCCTCTTTTCAAAAAATGTCAAAAGAAGTTTTTTAATAACTGTTGATTATCTAATCACTATTTTTACAAACCATCACATGCACAATATTTTATTCAAAATGGTTGAAACCAATGAGTTTTTAGAGATCGCCATCTTGAGTTTGAACGGCTCTTTCTGATTGCTAACAGGCTTTATACCTAGTCGTTTGTAATTTTGTATTCCTTTCGAGCTTGGTGGAGTTATAACTTAGTTTGTAATGTAATGGCGCAGGTTTTGGTTACTCAAATTCAGTTTGACCAAAACTGTACTCTCTTTACCAGAACTGAACTATCCCTTTAACCTTCAAGTGTGTTGTAGGATTGTCATGTACCATATAGTTCTGTACGTATGTTAAAAGTAATTTTCATTTTTCGATGTACAAATATAAAGATATTTAGTAACAATTGTGTCCTGTGAAATGTTTGGTAAGGAAAACATACATCTAATGATGCCATCATACAGTATACAAAATACTACTGAGTTTCTTTAGTTTACTTAACCTTTACCATCTCTCGAAATAGCTGGAAGTAAAAATATTGATAAGTTGGACAGGTACAGGAAGAAACTTGTACAGTACATAAGCATATTGCAGCACTCCTTCATAAACTCTACATCCAGAAAACATGATCAGTCTCTAATTAGATCCATGTAATGCCCAAGCCATGACCTTCAAATATATTTCCACTTTGAACTCGGTACACGCATCGCCAATTTGCAATCGCATTAGTCCACCGTGCATTTCCCTACTAATTTGTTTGAGAGTATTGATCCAAATTACACAAATGAGATAGTAATTCACAATTCAGTGCCATTCGTCATTAAGCTCCAAATGAATGCATTTCATGATTTGTGTTTTTATTATGAATGGATAATATTTATCCCCATGAATGAGAGAATAGTTCTTTCATTTGTATCCAGGTACATTCAGTTTGAATTTCTGAGGTCAATATCGATGATTAACCAATTCAAGACAACCTGACTTCTGTATGATTTACATTCTCTATAGTCCCCAGCCCAAGTATTTTCAGGACCAGTCCTAAGTGGGTTAACTTCTTGAGTGCCAAGCTCACATTTTTGCGAGTTACAATACACACAAATGCTGTATAGCATTAAAACCCCTGACACTTTCAGAGTTAAACATGCATACTGAGAAGTTCAACCCATTCACGACTTGTTCCAAAAAAAATTGGGCTGGAAGACTGGAGATCAATGCTCTTCAAAAATAAATTGATCTTCATTTGGTTATTTAATTGGACTGTTGAATCATCTGATGATTAAAAAAAAAAAAAATTTCTCTAACCCATCTGGTGTATTACATGTAGTGTGCAGTACAGTTATATGGATACATGAAGCAATATAGCTAGAGCTTACTGCTTAGCTTACCATTGCTATCTTGTCATGAAAGTCAATGCTAAAGTTGTAACTTCATTTATTCACAGAAGTATGTGCCAGATGTTTTGTAATCCAACGAGAGATCTAATATTCTCAATAACATCAAATAAATAAAGTAATACAACCTAGCTAGATGTATTCATGCATTTCATTAAATGAAATATATACTTAGCTACATTGTAGTTGTTATTTTGTTCTTGATATTATTTTCATGGTCGTGTAGAATCCAATTGAAATTAATTTCATTTAGATTTAATGAAACCCCAGGAAGTTAAAGGGTACCACCACCCAAAAATAATATTCTTATTAAAGAAAGGTAACATCTTTAGTATTCCATTCCATCAATATGTTTCCAGAAAGAAAAAAAAAAAATTGGAAACGCATCACCATTCTAAATCATGCATTCATGCGGTCTGAATTACGCAGACTGCTATGTGTGCGGTGAATTGCAATGCGTGCAGAGCGAACGAATCGCCCGGAAATCTATTGTTTACAAACGTGCGCGCGAATAGCTGCATTGGCGCACTCGCAAATGGTTGGCCCGTATGGAACCAGTAAATAGCAGTGGTTCCGTAAGTGGTGGAAATTAATTGCTTTGTTTATGAATTACACAACCCTTTGCAAAATGTTTGGTATCTATTTTATATCACAAAGCGGTACCAAAACATATAATAATGTGTTGTTCTTTGCCTGGTGGTCCCCTTTAAATTGTTTGCAGTACATGTATATAAGACATTGTTTACATGTGTGCACTAATCGCATGGATATAATGAATAGACCAAACATGAATACATGTCCATTAGTTATGATTGCACCTGTGCCATAATTTATTTAGTATTGCTGCAAGGTATCACGATTCATGTACAAATTATAATTGTACTAGATACAATTCCACATAATTTACAGTTACTATTGTACATGTCAGCAGAGCCTGTTAAATGAAATCAACTGCTCTCATGGAAAACATTCCTATTCTTTAACGCGTTCAGGACTGGTCTGGAAAGTACTCTGGTTGGGCTCTATGGAGGATGCATGTTATACCGAAATCAAATACATACAGTATGTAATCTTGAACAGGTTTATAAGATAAACATAGCTTTGGTGTGAACAAAATGTATGAAAAGAGGAGACAGCAAAGGACCAGCTTGAGTAAACAATATATTTGCCTTGCTGCTATTCATAGACCAACAATGTATTGTATTGCACTTTCTGAGGGTCTTTTGTAGACATGCCTATAAGTGTGTTCATAAAATTATGAGATCAGTATACATTATGTATGTTGAATCTAGACTGTTATCTATCAAAGAAGGGAACAATTTGAGATTATTTTATTCAGGTACATGCATGTACATTTAGATTAAAACACATACATGTAGACTTCCTTTCAAAATGGAGGAAAACACCCATCATTAACTGTAGCCTACATTGAACCATTAGTCATGTTTAATTTACCATATCTATGAATGATTTATTCAGGCAGAGTTGAACTATTTTATGGAAGTTCAGTCATGCACATTTTTAAAAAGCAAAATATCTATGTACATTTAAATACAATGAAGAACTTAGGAACCTGTAAGCAATACATACATGTACTATATATGCTTTGATGATATGAAATATTTTTGAGACAATGATATTGAATTAAACAAAGAGAAACCCTTATTCTTATATTTATAGATCTACATTTTGTTTTTCAACCCTTGGGCATACAAACAACGTGATATTTGTTTCTCAAGAGTCAAAACCTTTCATTGTATTTGATGCTGCTATTTCAGGATTTGTCATATCCCCTTGTGATTAAATTGCCTTAACAGAATGAAGATCGTGCTCTTTGATAAAACATTAAAAAAAGAAATTGTTATTTGTTCCACAGCTTCTCTAGAAATCAGCCACCTTTGGCTGATCGAGGGATTTTTTACTATGTCAATAAAACCAAAACATATTTCCACTTGTGTAAACAATTACAAAGGTGGCAATACATTTCACTAAGAGTTCTAAGATGAAGATATTGAACAAATGTCTCCTTCATTTCATACATGAAGAACTGAAGAGGAATGTGTTAAATGTGAACAACACTAGTTTTAGGCTTTGCCAGAAATATTAGACCGGAATGTGAAAACTCATAATGACTTCATTGAATTATTGTCTCGGAATACAAAATTGCTACATGTCACTCATGACAGTTTGTACAACAAATAAACACAAATATATATAAAATATCTGAATATCCCTTGCAACATAATTTTTCTGTAAATGAAGATTCAATAAAAAATACTTCTCACAATTCATGTAAGTATAGAAACATGATTTTCATGTTTATTGGTCCCCTCAATAATCCCATGATGCCTTTAATGGATTTTGCATTTCCAATGGAGTTGGTAAATGGTACAACAGGTTCCCGTAGTGAATGGATTAAAATGTCAGCATCTTTACCAATTCTTAGATAAAGCTCAAATGTAGCATCTCCCCTCCAGCTTTCTAAGATGAAGAATGAAGACAATATCTTTGCTCTACCCTCCGGAGCTGCACTATGGCAGAAAGGTCAAGGCATATGTGGCAAGATGCATTAGGATATTTGTCACCACGTGTGTGTATCTCCCTTTTTATCGCCATCCAAGAGCTCTCGTCTTCCTGCCAGCAAGGTGTTAGACTCCAATTTGTCATCGAGTTAGAGGAAGATGAATTTATTGTGCCCTGAGTAGCCAGCACTGGGGGCTTGCTGTTTGGTTTATGTCTATTTATACCATTGTAGCCTGTGGCAGTGTCTTTTTGTAGTCTCTTATCATGTTGCAATCATAGCTTCAAGGCCAATGCTACAAATGTCCCCTCCCTTTTAGAACTGTTTGTATGTTACGAGAAAGATAGGAGGAATACAAGGAAAAGGAAGATGACACAAATAGTGGAGGGAGGGGAGGGGGGGGGGGGCATGACTTGAATGAATTACACAACAGGTTCATTTTTAGAAGCTTCGCAATATTTATAAATGTATGCAATTAGTCTACAATTCCATTTTACCATAAATAATTGTTGTAACTGTGATGAAAGAAAGTATAACTCAAAATAATGCCCCCTTCATTGTAATACAGGTGTTTTACATGTTCATGTTTATAAATGTAATTGTTGTTTTTGTATTATTATGTAACTATAATGAAATATTGATTATAATTACATATTAATAACAGAACCAATTACTTTTTAATCACATGAAATGTATACTGAATAGTGTCCACAGTATATTTATTCAGATAGACCGAATCAAGTGGCAAAATCTCTAAGCTGTGCATGTATTGGTAGCATGCAGAGGTGCCAAAAATATAGATATTGATTGAATGGTAATAAGCAATAAACTAAAGGGCAATTTTCTAGTGGGATGTAGACTGGGAAGAAGATGGGTCCGGGAGGCTCACGTGAGGGGTCTAGGGTTTCAGGACGGTCAATAGTCAATACTTTGGATGGACAGGTTCAAATATGCTCAAAATTACCGCCCCAGCACTCGCCAGTTGATGAGCAACATGCATACGCTATATTAGCAACACAGAGTCAAAGTACTTGTAGCTTGCTTTACTAGGAGTAGATGGAGGTACATGTATGTCACAAGCTTTTGCAAGACTATAAATATTACAAGGGAAAATGTCAGATAGAATTTGATAATTCAAATTGAATATATATATGAAAGTCAGATTAAATGGAAGTTTTTAAAAACAATGCTTGATATTATGTTAGCAGAGTTAGAGATAAAATTATTTTGTAGATTGTTGTTATGACTGAATTTATTAAATATTACTCTATGTACATAATTCAATCTAAAATTAATGGACCTAGAAAATATGATCATCAATGTATTAAAGGGTACCACCACCCAAAAATAATATTCTTATTATAGAAAGGTAACATCTTTAGTATTCCATTCCATCAACAAGTTCACACAAATATGTTTTCAGAAGAAAAAAAATAATTGGAAAACACATCACCATTCTAAAGCACACCACTGTCGAAACCGAGTGTAGAAAGCGTTTATTGAATGAATTCAAAATGGTGGCAAAGCGTTAATTACCCGGCTTTCCATTAAACAGTGGGTTAAATTTAACCCACTTCTGACGTAAAATGACGCAAATGACATGTTTTAGCACCGTGCTAAATTTAACCTTTTTATGAGAATTCGACCCTAATTGTATTCACAAATGCATGTAATTGTGACTAATTGAATATTATTACTATTTCTTTTAGAATTACTTGAACATTATCAAATCAATGCACATTTTCTTAAGTTTCATAGAATTCATAGACCTGTATTTTGACTAGCAGCAGTTAGCAAATGAATTAACATCTTCAGGAATCAAGGGGAATGTAAGATAAGTGTTCTGTCTACACCAAAACTGCCTAAAGGCTGTGCACATCACGCTGAGGAGTATTTTTAGCTTCAGAGCTGCCAGCTATTTCTGCATTTGAGGACAGAGGGGAATTTAATTGAATGTTTCCCCCAGGAGCAATTTTTAATTGAGGATTCATTTGTTGGCATTGCTGCTTGAGTGGTTGTCCTTTGGTTGGTGCTGAGGTGTGTTAATTGCTAGGGCTAGCATACTGCGTCCGTAGATCCGCACACTGCACACTAGCCTAGTGCCGTGTAGTTTTAATTAATAAACAAGCTCATATAATACAAGCTATTATAACACTCAATAATATAACACTCAGTCATAACGTGCGTTATCATATCATGCAGATATAAACATACTACATTCACTGATACTTTATCGATCAGATACATACTACATTCACTCATAATTTATTGATCGGTCTCTATGGGATGAACATGGATGAGCTACAAATAAACGTACCTGCATTTTTTATGAGCTGCACATTTTTGTCTTTGAAAACAAGTGATATATTTATGTAGTATTTATTATCATTAATGAACAAACATGTTTTTATTCAAGTTTTCCATTGTCATATTAATCTAGTGCATTCATTGATCTGTATTTTTCAGCTTAGAATAGAATGCAGTCTCAGCTCTGGTAGAGAGTTTTTTTTTGAAAAGGGGTAAAATGCAAATTGTATCCAGTGCTGTAGATAAAGGGTTCCAGTTGATGGACTGATCAACAGTTTTACAGAGACACACAGCATTTATGAACAAGTTGACAAGTGTATGTTTCTGTAGTGAATTTGTAATTTTCTAAATTGCATTTAGTGCTCTATATTAAGCATTTATTTAAATATAACATATAAATAAACAACTTGGCCAAAATAGTGTGGTGCATGACCCAGGCATTGGTGACAAAAAGAAGGCTTAATTGAATTCATCCTGTTGCAAGTCATGGGTGTCCTAAATAAGATGTTTCCTTCAACGTTTGATTGATTACCTTGTAGATATTTATAATGATTACTTTGAACAACCCTGGTGATGGGCATTAAGTTTAAAAGTAATTACCTCAGGGTTCTACTATTAAAAAAAACATCAAATAATAGTACTAACTCAGATAAAAGAACATCAAACTTAACAGTGAGTTGTTGTGAAGATGTTCACATATATATGATAAGGCTTGTGATTTTTAGCAATATTCCTACAAGTTTTATACATTTCTAATATATGAGTCTGTTCTTTGGATAAGTATTGTATTAATATTGTATTAATATTAATTAACAGTAAATTTATATTATGTATGATTTTTAATATCGGATCTACAAGTGTCTTCATGTATAAATATGAAGAACAGATCTGAAGCAATTATGAATTTGGCATGAACTTGTTTTTATAAATGGACCCATTAAGGTTGAATCCTCAAGCCATTCAGCAATTTATCAGCAATTACATGTCTTACCTCTCCTACCCTACTATATCTATGTCCATCAATGCTAAAATTGAATCCAATCTAGCACACTGGTTGATCCAGCCACCCTGGCGACCCTTTTCTTGCAGCGCTTATCCCAAAATTGCATTCACAATATATTGCTGCCACACTTTTCTTTGCAATCTTTTTTTGTGTTTTGGTTTAAATGTATGTAGGCTAATGCTTCCCAAGAATTGATTGGTCTGTGTTCTCCGCCCCAGCACTATATATATCGGTATTTTGTATGAGGCAATCAATTCGACATGACCCACTGGCTGTTGATAACCCATTATGATAATAAGTCGATGCAAAATGAATTCATTAATACATCTGACAAGAAAGACAATTTAATTATTTTTTAAAAATGTAAACAATTCTAGGACATTTGTTAAATAGCAATGGCTTAGCCAGGAAAGGGGAGAGTTGTCCTAAGCCCCGTATACACCCATTCCCCTCCCCCAGTTTGCAGGCCAAAATTAAAATCAATTAAACTTTACAGTATGGTATTTGGGAAACAAGACGAGGAATTGGATTTGTTATGTAGCGTGAGGCAATCCATTTATCATGGACCACTGTCTGTTTATAACCCATCATGATTATACTTCTTTGAAGCAAAAAAATATATATGTTTGGCAGTGACAAGTGAACCGGTATCATGTTCCTGTATTTGTTATAGTTTGGGTGTTTAGCTTTCATTTCTTGAACCATTTTCAAGCTTACATTACCGATGAAAATACCGATGAAAAAGACCGATGGAATTTCTTATGTAAACAACGGGGAACTCGCAACTTCCCCTCTGTCGCGTTCATAATGCAGGGGAATTTAATCGCCTTTTGCATTCACCGGCCGGAAGTGAAGAATTGTTGATAAAAAAAAGCCACTAGCCTATACTTTCAATGAATTTGTTAGTGATCCGTTTTAAATATTGTTCTGTTCATCATTTGGTTTTATAAATATATGCTTTATAATAAATATATTATTTTAACGATGTTCATGAATTGAATTTAAAAAAAACAACTTTATATTCATGCAACATACAAGTCAAACGGGGCCCCTTGGTAGATCAGTTGTTTAACTGAAAGGGCAACCCTGTGGAAATAAAACGTTAATAAATAATAAATAAATAAATAAAACGAATCAATTTATACGTAAACAAAACGTCAAAAAAAACACGTGCACGATACTCGAGGTTCACTTTACACGAGCTAGCTATGGCGCAGCATAATATTATCGCATGCCGTGTTCCGAAAAAAGCGCGCGTTACACTGCTTTAGCCGGAACAAGAACGACCTTTGACCATTTTCATCGGTATTTTTCACCCGAACCATTTCAAGCTGACCGTTTCATCGGAGTGACACCGATAGAAAGAGAATTTCTCCTACTCTAAAGTAGGAGAATTTAATCGCCTATTTCTCTTCTTTTCATCGCCTATTCTATCGGCTTTTTCACCTCTGTAGCATTCATGCTGGCCGTTTCATCGGATGCGTCCGGACGCATCCGATGAAAAGTCAGTGAGCTTGAAAGCAACATTAGACATCAAAATAAAGGAAATTTAGAAACAGACATGAAAAGTATTTCATGGCCAACAAAATGTAATTCTTCTTCCAGATGCCAAAGACTATTCAACAAGAATTCCAAATTGCATTGGACACCTTCTAAAAACATATTTTCTTTTATTAATTAGAACTTACTTGTAAATAGTTTCAGACCTGCAAATACTCTAGTTTGCACTTAAGTTACATTGAATTTCACTTAGAATACGGAACACTGGTTCAGCATTATCTGGTAAAAGAGGAATTGAAAGTACTGTCATATGTAGATCCAAGGGAAACGTCAATGAAAAACTATCCTGGTAATTAGATAACATTAATCTTTAATATTTGCACTAAGTACGTACTTGCCAACGTTTATGTTGTTTGCTAAAGAGGCGCATTGTGCACGTCATGGTAATTTGACAGTGAAGTATGTTTCACTTCCAACAAAAGAAAGAAAGAAAACAAAAACTGTGATATGGTGGAACCTACATTCTTCCTGGCCACAACCCTTGGGAAATCTGAAAAGTATCAGTTTTGACTGAAGGCATAATTGCCTTCCACACTCGTAGCTTACTCAGAAAATTGTCCAGTGTATTTGCATTTAAATTGTCAGTTTATATGGCACTTGTCCATTCTCTCTGTTTGCTTGCACAGTAACCTGAAATAAATTGAACTACCACAATTAACAAGTACAGCTGTGTGATAGATTGTAGTTGGAATGATTTAGACACCTACAATGTATTCTTTCAAAACTAAATATCATAATGCATTAAGATGATATTAGGAAGGTTTCTAATTTTGGATGAGTTATTGAATAACTGGTAAGATACAATCTTCAAAGGAGACCACCAGGCAAAGAACAACAAATTAATAATTATATGTTTTGGTTTGGAAAATTTGTATTTATAACAATTTTAGTGAATACTGTACTACTTTCAAGATTCAAGATTTCATTTATTTGTGGAAAATCATGAGAAACTAAGACCCAGTTTTGTATATTGGCATGCTTTATGATTTATGTATACAGTTGGCTATATTAACCCCTCCCCCCACTTATTCACTTAGCTACTTGGATGCATATTCCCCTTTTGCAATTTCCTTAGAGTTAAAGGGGTAGTTCAGTTTTGGTATAGAGGGCGCTGCACGAAATAATTTTGTTGAAAAACTGAGTGTAAAATTTGAAAGAGCATACAATTTTTATGACAGAATGAACTTTTTAAAATCAAAATTGGTTCAGAACGTCTGAAATATCAATAAATATATCCGATTGGAATAAATCTGGGCCGTCAGATTTATTTGATGATTTATTTATTTATTTATTTTAAAAATGCTTACACTTTTTCAAAAATTGTCAAAAGAGTTTTTTAAATAGTTGTTAATAATCTCTCTATTTAATCATTATTTCAACAAAACATCACATTACCAAAACTGTACTACCACTTTAGAGGGACTGTCCGCTTTTTGCAAGCCAAATTTCAAAAGTTGCGAGGTTATTGTCTTATATCAAAGAAAATGTCATTTAACAGCATGCCTGAAAAAATTAGGGCTTGAAATCTCTTTTTCGTGGAGTTATAGACCTCAAAATAATAAAACGACACAGCGCGTTTAATTGTGCATTATACGAGTATTCACCCGGTGTGAAATTTCGCTCACGGCGCATTCCACGGAGTACCACGTTGCTGTGCGTGACCACTACGTGACCCACGCATAGATTGTGATCGAACAACGGCGTAAGCGAATACTAAACAAAACTAGAAGGCCGACAAAGTCAGCATACCCACGCCTCCCATTAGCCCTGTTCTACCCCTTCGTCGGCCTCAACCCTGTTTTGCTTACCGCAGGCTAACCAGCGCGTTTTAGGCACGATTTGGTGAAAATGCCTAGGCCAGGGTGTAGGCCGCTTGCTTGCGGCGCGGCAGCCCCATGGCGAGGCAGTGTACAAAATTATTGACAATAAAAACACCTGAATCATCCAAAAATGTAAGTTTCCAAAGTGCACCCTACTTCCGATTGCTCGAAAATTTGAGATTTCAACAAAGTTCACTGCGAAAATGCGGCAAAAAATGACTTACGGAGGTTGAAATTGGTCGAGTTTCTCGATTCAAAACACGAACCGGATCTATAATCATCGCAAGCATCTCTTGTGTATACTTCACATGCATATTACGTGGTTCAATCAGCTGTTTGACCGCATTACATTTGGAAAAATAGTATATCCCTCCACCCTTGCAATAGCGAAGTTGCATTGCCCACAGCCAAACATCGCGCAAACTACGTGTACAAAAATATGGCCCATGCGCGCACGCCATGTAACGCCGAATGACGATGCCTAATTAAATACATACTCAAACTTCAAGGTTCCACAGAATTTGCAGGGGTCAACCAATCATCACCAAAATCTAATCGATTCTTCCATGTCACTATCCAAACATTCCCTGAAAATTTGGTGCAAATCCGTTCACCCGTTCTCTAGTTATCTTGTACACAAACAAACAAAAAAAAAAACAAACAAACAAACAAACAAACAAACAAACAAACATACGGAACCCTTTACATAACCCCCTGCCGATTTCATCGGCGTGGGTAATAACCAGAACTCGCTAAAACTGACTACATGTAATTGTATATTCTTCATTTTCGAGACCTTTTCCGTGACATACCTTTACAAATGTCGGCTTCACAATACCTTTACAAGAATAAGTACAATATTGTTGTAATATTATGCTTAATCAGTTAAACTCCTTTATTGACCGATATATAGTTTGGTGGAGGGGCGCATTCGTTTTTCATTTGTAGAATTTGAATTTTTGTGTGTGTGTTACATTCACCCTCATCCGTCTACTGGAAACTGTTCAGACGATTTGTAAAAGGCGGACAGTCCCTTTAATACAGAGCATACCATGTTCCTGTAGGCAATGGGCTTCAAAGCATGGCGAGTGGGATACAGTGCTGGTGTAATGGAGGCATGGAGTGAAGACAGCATTCTAAATCTGCTTGCAAATGATCAATTGATCACATACATCTTTAACTAAAATTGGGCATCATTGACATGATTGAAGACCTTCAAGGCCAAGCACATTGAACAATGTTACCTTGACAGCCCATAGGAAGTACACAAACTACAACTAACAACTGTACACCCCCCGTCAACATATAAGTTATTCAAATGATACAAGATCATGGCATTTGTATTAGATTCTTTGGTATCAATCGTTATTAATTGATTTTTAAAAGAACTTTTCTTTTTATTTTGAATATGATTTATTTTTAGTTCTTGAATGTACATAAAACCATTTTTGATAATAATATGTACTAAGTGTCATAATAATAACAGAAATAAATAATATTTGTATATTGCTTAATACAATTGTTAATTACCGATACAGGGATATCTTAGGATATGGTCTTTTGGAAATTCTGTGTATTTTCAAAATGAATTGTCTTCAAATGGTTAATATGGAAATCTCACTTGCAGCGAATCATCCATTTTTACATTTGTTCTACTTTTAAAAAAATTGTATGAGATGAAATAAGTTTGAACCCTTTCAGATGTACATACAGGGATGTGGGTCACATTGTCTATAAAGTAAAAGATCACATGAATTAAACATTATTGCATCAGTTCTGACTAAATAGTGCTCATTCAGAACATACATGTAGCTAATTAGTAAACATGTCTTTGGGTTGTACTACATGTATATCTTTGTTTTTAGTTCTATGTCATGAAAATAAATTCAAACTAAATTGATGTGCCTTACAGAAGTCAGGCTAATCACCATTCATTAGGGAATGTTTGTGTTGATTTTTTATATTTATATTTTTCTTTATTTTCTTCTTTTTTTTTCGTAAAATTATTATAAAGCTGGCATATTAAAATCAAGGATATGTTTTTTATTTTCTAAATATATTTTATAAAAGCTAAATTTATATGCCCTTTCATACATTAGGCTTGTAATCACCAGCATTTCTCTGGGACATATTATTCATGGATGAATTTATATGATTTTTGTTGGATCTTGTGAGAAGAAATTAGACTTAAATAGATGTGCCCTTTGAGAAATTAGGCTAATTACCACCAATTCATCGTGGAAGTGCTGATAAATGTCGAACCTCCCCAAGTTGGTGGGAAGTAGAAACGCATGCCTGGAGATGAGGCTGCTTGAGATAATCAGTTCTCACCTCCCTTGCGCTGGGTGTTGATAAAACCCTTGAGATCCCGTCTGTCGTAATCACACCAAATTACCAGGCGATGGTGATGCCGAGGTTGCGCCATAAAACCAGGATATTATGAGATGGGGCTGTGATGAGCAAAACATATGTATGGTTCGGTGATAAGTGGTGTTTTGTGTTTGTTATTGTGTGCTCGGCGTCTTCGATGGGAATTAAATGAGTAGCAAGTGTTAGTCTGGTGCCATAAAGGTCAAGCGTGTACTTTTATTTGTTTTGATGACGATTTCTGTCACTCATTTGCTTGTGTTTTTGGGGATATTTGATATGGAAGTTAATATCTGAAAGTTTGAAAAGGTAAACACAAATGAACCATTTGTACTGGCATATATTGAAGCGACACAGTTATAAGCTTTTCGTATAAATAGAAAATATTCAATAAACTCCTGATGGTGAGCAGTGTTCACATTGCAAGCTACCTGATGTATTGTACAATTTGAAAACACATACAGTACGTACAAGTTTGCAATACTGGCATAAAGGGACTTTTTTTAGAATTGTTATTTCATCTGCGAGAGATAAAGGGTATTGTTAATGTTTTGTGATCCATGGTGGAAAGATAACAGCCACATGCCTGGATCCTGTACTGTCAAGGTGAAAACGTTTACACAGGAATTCAAGTGTAGAAAACCAACTGTAGTCTGTACATATTAGATACAATACATGTAAATGTATTATGTACATTCTGTTTGAACAATAATATAAATGCCACAATTTTATGTTAAATATTGGGTAGTATGCTCCACAGGGAGTTGAGATGTTGCACAAGATGATCATGTGTGCATCTACATACAGTACTACAAGTTCTTGTACATTTTTTATTTGAACATGGAATATGGAAAGTGAGCTTTATATTAAAAGAAATTACAAAGAAATATATGTCATGAATTTTGACTGTTTATGCATGAGAATAACAATGCGACATGTGTTATTTTGTCAAATGAAATATGCTTCTTAGTACTTTAGGGGAATATAAATCAAGAAAATATTGATCACAGTATCATACTTTGGAATAAATCATACAACATACATGTATCTACAGTATGTAAGTTCATACATTGTATATTCACCCATGTGTTTAGTGCACAGTTTATGCCTCCATTCCCACATTACATGTACATGTACGAAGAAGGTCTTGCAAAATGGCAAGGAAAGATTTGTGCCATTTCAATGAGTATTTTAGTTCATTTAGAATTATTATTTCTGTCATGGTATTATTCGAAAGTCATATTCTAATGGACTCAACGTTGACCTTTCAAAAGTTTTGATGCACTGCCCCGAATGAAGAAACTATCATAATAGTCTGGTAACCTTACACAGGCCTCCATGCTAACTTTGTTTACTACTGGTCAATTCAGGCAAGTAAAAAAATGACAAATTTGTTAAAATTGTACTTGCCCGAACAGAAACAATGTGAAACAAATAACTTCCTGCTTGCTTGGTGATGAGATTTACATATATGAAATAAATTTTTTTTTGTAGTTGGGACAGAAATGGTATTTGCCCGATTTGGCAACCAAACTAGATTTTTATTATCCCGGGCAATCAGTTAAGTGCTAATGACGAGCTCTGCCTTATGCCCAACTTATGCCTAAACATTGTGTAGAAGCAGAAAGGGGATACCATTTCCCTAGGAAGGAAAGGGACATGTCTGGGAAAGGACAAAACATCTTCCTTTATTGAAAGTGAATGAAAAATGCGCGTCTATAATAATATGGATTTTTTTTTTTTTTCTTTCTTTTTGCAAAATGTTGTGCATGATGTTGAGGAGGAGGATAAGGATGATGATGAAGATGATGATGATGGTTATAGAGGTAATAATGACAATCATGTTTCAATATTTCTTATGGCTTTGTTTTACTTAAAATCACAATATGAACCATTTTCATTTTTCATAGTGAGAGAATCCATTATAAAAAATCCAATTGCTATTTTATTCAAGCTTCATATCATAACGTAGCGGAAATCTGGGTCTCTGTCATTTTCTCCTTCAATTCCCTGTGTGGCTGTTTGACACCATTTTTCAAATGTCATAGGTTTCTGTGCTTTGTGAGTTCTGCCATCCACATCTGAAATAATACATGTGCATGCCCCATGCACATCCAAAATATATCTCCCATTATATCTTTGTAGAAATTTACATAGCATTTGCTGTTCATGTTTATGCTCCAGTCACACTGATGAGACCTATCAAAAGATAATCATGAAATTTGACTTAATCAATAGTAGGAAAGGATCAATTTTATATTATGTTGGGTTGAGTGGTCATACCAGAAACCATTGGCCTTATCAGCCAGTGTTCTCATCGGTATTCAGTAAGGCTGTTGACGAGTCCCGGGTACCCGGGTCCCGCCGAAAAATGTCGAGTCCCGGGCGCAAAAATCGATACTCGATATCCCGAAAAAAAGAGCAAAAAGTCCCCTTTTTGAACGCCCGAGTCATCTGCCCACTCTCATTTTCTTTTCATTCCTTTTCCCTCTTTGCTGTATTTTAGAAGATGATTTATTGTCATAAATGCGCTGCATTTTTGTCACTTGAATGAACATGTTTTCCCAGCGGCGTGACATGCCTATAGCGAAATCAACAAATGGATAAATTTCGGGTACCCGGGACTCGCCCGAAAAATTATCGCGAGTCCCGGGTAGTAAATATACCCGAAATCGACAGCCTTAGTATTCAGTAAATTTGTTATCAGTGTTCAACAATTACAAATTTGTGAGTTCTTTTGCGCATGCTGGAAAGAACAAAAACCCCAATACATGTGGGAACCAGATCAAACGGCTAAATTCTGACAATACCCAGCCATAAATACATCACCTTGTATGGACTAGATTCTGTTGGTTTCTGGTTGCCTTGGCATTGTGACTGGGGTATTATGGTTAACTAGGACGTAGGCTCCCAAATGTCTGTAGCATGGGAAACATTGCCAAAAGACATTTTATATTTCATTTTTTGTTTAGATGTATTTGAAGGAGAAGGAAGCCTTGATGTTGAAGAAAAAGGAAGAAAATGAGAACAAACAGTTAAAATGAGATATTGATATTTTGACTCCTCTTGCTCCATGAGATACTTCTGAATACACAGACAAATACACACAAACATACATGGATGGCATACATGCACACACTTTCCAAATGTTGTCATTCAAAATCACCCTTTGGAAGAAAGCAGTCCATGTTTTGGGCAACATGTTGTTATTTCTTTACTTACATTAGTTTATGTAGCTGCTTCTCAAGGGTACTCTAGCATGTAATACAATGAAACATACAGTTTTGCCTGTGCCCTGTGGGAATACTTTTGTACCATTTTGCAGTCCTTCATGTACACCGATACATTTGCAAAATTACAAATGTTATTTTTTGTATCAAAAAGGGTTAAATGCAAGTAAGAATGGGAAAAATCAGCATAATGCTATGTACAGTTAGAAATATGAAGAGTAAGACAAATAAAATAAAACACACACATACATGCACACACGTACAACAATTCTTTTTCTCACAAGTGATATCTGTAATATGCAATTATAAGCACAAATCTTAGCCTTTTCCACATGCCATGTATCATGTATAACTTAATTATTTTATTCTTTTAGAATTATAGTATGATATATCACTTTATAACATTTGATTTGTTAAAATCATATACTTGCTGAATATCCAATTTTCTGGAATCACAATGATTGTATTGATGTTCTTATGGTGACGAGAGATTGATACAGATCTAATGACAAACATTGGTACATCTGACATTTCAAAAATAAGTCAATTTGAAGATGGAATCCACAGTATGTACAGTACATGTTCTAGAATCGCAATCAAGTACAAATTGAGAAGTACAATTTGCGCAATTGACGTTTGCTAAATACCCAGTGCTGTCAAAGTAGCTAAATATGTTAAAATGTACTTGACGTCTTCATGGTGACTAGTGAATGACGCAGCTCTCATAAACACACAATGATCATGTTACACATTTCACCTTTGTAATGTGTACAACATTTTCTCTCACTGAAATTTAAATGCACTCAACTACATTTTTAAAAGCAGATGACAAAAATACACCAGCTCATCCATATATTGATTAAGGTATGTGATGTCTAATACACTTTATCAGTTTATTTCTACATCCTGATTTAAAAAAAAACATTAATAAATAATCTTCTGATAAAAACATTCAAAAGCAGGATACTAACCTTCCGATATAACCTTCACAATAACCTCCACAGAATGAGCGACCAGAATATTATCTGGAATAAGCACAAATAAGCAAAATAAACCAAATTAGCCAAAATAGACAATGTAAATGCCATTCTATACTGTTCTATTATTAAAAAGAGTATAAACAAACGGATACAAACATGCTATAAACATGCTATTTTTATGCATGCATGCATATTGTGCATGGACTCATGCATATATATTTTTTTTAATGCAAGATGGTAAGAAGTAGAATGCCTTAGTGTCCCTTGGCCACATACTGGAAAGTATTATGCACTGGAACAGAACAATTTAAAAGCAAGGGAGTGTCTTGGAACAGACATAAAACTGTTAGGTCTCCATGGCAACTAAGTGGGATGCTCTAGTATGGGACATTCTCGAAGATTGGGAGCATTGCACTGGAAAAATTGTTTTTTGAAATGGATATTGATCCATGACCATGGTACATGAATGTACCCTCCAGGGAACATGAGTGAACATAATATACTCTGGTTCAGTATATTTTAACAACATTTAAAATTCTTTCTCAAATAACATTTTAATTTGCCCCCAAAGTAGATTATACTTGTTTGATTCGTGCCACTGTTTTCTTACTAGTATCTCGAACAAATTTCCACAACTGGAACTTCAGCTGGCAAAGACAATCAGTAAATTGCTTACGTACATGAAACACTGATAAAATAGCTCCTCCCCTCCTTATTCGTCCACACTTTTATGTAAATACTAGGTATTCTTATCTTGCATTGATTTTGTTTGCAAAATTTAGTATGAATCTTTCCTTAAACTTTTCATTAAATTTTGAGGGTGAATATTACATCAAGAAGTTAACTTGTGATGACTTTGATTTCTTCATAACCCCCCCCCCCCTTTTTTTTGTGTGTGTTTACCTTTCAAAAATCATTATTGAAACTTTAATTTTGCAAATTGCAATATGATAATTCAGTGTTTTGGTCATACAGGCAATTAGGTAGATGATGTTACAGAATAGATGAATTTCACATAGGATATTTGATCTTTTTTCAATTGAGATGGCTCTCTATTTTGGTTCATGGTTGAAAAATAGCAACCAACAAAAGTCAATTTGGCTCAGTTACAAGTTTTTCCCTCTGGTGGAAATCTGAGAAGAGGGGAGAGTGGGTAGAAAAGATATCGACCAGGGTTGTGTCATTTTCAGGTACAAACACAGAAATAGAAATTGGTCTAACTATTCCTTGCTTATGAATACTTAATGAAATCACTGCTCACTGTGAATACATTAATGCATACATTAAGTGTGCCCCCAATACATGACTTGCCTCCAATCAGTAAATTTTATCAATTGTATGCCACTGTGCACTGTATGATAAGCTTGTAAAATTTGTTGAATTATACATTTTTGTTTTAATTTGAGATTATGATGAAAACAAAATTCAGTGTATCAATAATAGGCTACATGCATGCCTTGAATAGAATAGTTGGCGTCAGCTTGAACACGGACTACATGTTCTATATTTACCGTGAAATTTCTGGTTAATGTAATGACTTTCCATGGAAAAGCAATATACACTACAATGTACCTTACTACCGTGGCCCAGATTGATGTCTCCAGAAGTTCTTTCATTTGTTTTGTTTTTTGTTTTTCATTGCTAGAAGAAACGAGAAAGTTCTTGTAAATATTGCAATTGCCCCAAACTGCTTATTTAGTTGTTGCTTCAATAGACACTCAAATCTCTACTCTTTGTAGGCAATTTAGCTTATATTGTCACTTAGCCCTTGATTTCAAGAGCTGAAAAAAACTAATACACAGCATGTTGCCCAAATTCAACAGCATTCAGTCTCATTCTTTACTCTTAAATTGCCTTGACTTTGACATAATGGAGATTTATTTTGACATAATGGCATTCCCCTTCAGGATGGACAATTTGATTATAGAAGAAGTTTGGCTTTGAAAAGTCCTCCAAATGCAATCAATGCAATGGTTGCCCTCTTATGATATTACCTACTGTACTCTCATACATGTACCACCTACCAGCACAATCTACTTTGAATCAAAACAGGTTTTTGCCAAAATAGCGCAGCACTGCATTATGCACATCATACCAATTTGAAAGAAAATATTTGCGGAGGAAAATGATTTAATGTGATATTCACTTCAGGTAACGCAACCTCTCGTCTTATAAGAATATGCTTCCCCTTACATGTATTTCATCTTTAGGCCAGTGTTCCTAATTAACTTAAGTAGTTCCTAGTATTGATATGCACATACAGTGTACCTAATATCATATTCAAGTGTATGTTTTGTACATGTAAAGTCGTGTAAATGTGTACTACCACTGTAGCCTTGTCCTCAAACATAATATTTTTGTTTACACTCAGTTTGCATGTGTTTGAATTCCATTTTTAATTGTCAACACTTCCTCATTTGCACAAACTTTTTTATAATACCATTGAACCCTTTTCATTTGTGTACATTTAGACAGGTTTTGAAAAGGATATTTGATGGTAGCCTCTGATTTTACTCAAACAGAGACGAACAAAGAAACTTCCCAAGTGATGTAAACAAATATAATTTATATAGGATTCATATCACAAGATGAATCAGGAAGTCACTATCATTAAAGGTAGCTCTAGTGATTTTAGGGAAATTATGTTTTTATGTATTTACAGAGAGTTTGGATAAGAGCAGGATGCTAACACTTATAGGAGTACATTATATGAAGAGAAGACAAATATGTATACACAGAATCTTGATCTTAAGTCCTTGAAATATCCCAAAAAGTCCCAGAAAATCATATCAGAGAAAATATGTTGAATTATACAGTATACATTTACTTAACCACTATATTCTCTTATTCAAATGTTTCAGTGTAATCAGGTTTGAAGAAAAGCATTCTAAAATACACATACCATTTTTATTTTCCCCTGGCAATGTTTATTTTCTGACAATTTAGGAAATCTGCCTCCCCAATTGTAAGGTATAATACAAGATAATGAAAAGGTGACTGCTATCCACCTCACATAATTATATGTACATTATGTTAGGCACACGATCACGCATGTATGTTTACAGTTTGCATGTGTACACCTTTTCGAGTTTGTGAACTATACAGTGAGGAAAATCAATGCCATGTTATGATTTCCTGATCAGTTTCAATGTCAAGGAAACGGCAGAAGGCCAGGCTCGGAGGCCCCATCAACTATTGAAGGGACTTGACAGTGTGGGGGCCCCCAATGGAATGAACAATACATGGAGGCTTGAGGTGATTTAACACCTGAGATGCCTAAAAGAGCCCTCACCTCCAAATCAACAGTATAGTCCCTGAACATTTACGTTGAGTATATTGCAAAACAATTTTACAGACTTACTAGCTTAAAAGAAGACTTTATTGACGAATTAAAAAAATATGTTGTTCTGTATACCCTCAAAGGTTGATCTCCACAAACATTTCAAATGTATAACCTCCAATAAAGTCTGCATTTGTTTTTCAAAAGTACCTGTTTTTGTGTTTACATGCTAATGAACTCATCTGCTCGGATGTCGAGACGTCATTGAAGCCAAACTATGATTGTGTGCTCGCTTTACGTACGGGCATGACCTTTGTACTCTGTTGTTCGCGCACAATTACCCTTTGTGAACTGCTGTACAGTATCAATCGTGAATATGCCAAAGCTCGGACAAGCATGACAAGGATATATTCTAAAAATTTGATTTCTTGGCCCGTACAAACTGGTCCCTTTTTTTAAAGTAAAGAAATCTTGTTTGTTAGGTCAATTGAGTAAGTAAGAATTGCGAAGTAAACGAGGTAAATTACTTTCTCTCACGTTTTGTGTCTGTTTATGTAGTGCGTGTGCTCCATAAACGGGGGTCTATGAGGGCACGTGCGGAGTTACCAATTTTGTCGTAATTTGCTAAAAATTGTATTAAAGTATACCACCACATTTCGGGCAATTTTGTTGTTGATATTGCGGATATTATTTGTAATGTTCTTGTCTATTTTTGTAGCGAGCAAATAGGAAGAAAATAATGAATAAATATATTTATATTTCATGTATGGTTTTACTTAGTAAATTTGCCTACGGTGATTTTCACGAGAAACGTATACTGTAGTATGGCATCAGTGACGTATTGGATTTTGAGGATCGTTTCATTACTCGTTAATTATTTATGTTTAAAAAAATTAAATATGGGAAAAGTTGAAGGTTTCAATTATTTGTATGGAATGGTTTTCTAAAATCATGATTTGAATTATCAAAGTAGTGCATTTCGCCAATAAAGTCTTCTTTTAACCCCTTGCCTACATGGAACCTGGTGGGCTACTGTATGTACAAAGTAAACAGAAATTTCAGGAAATTAGCCTACAAAAGTTATATTCTCATATTTCACTCAGAGTCATGGGACATAAAAACTTTCACTTTCACAATCACTATAAAACGTGTTGAGCAATGGCAAATATGTATGTATCTTGTATGCATAGTCCATCAGAATTGTCTGTACACATTACATGTGGACATGAGAAAAATGTGCAATATATGCAACACATGTGTGAGAACAGGGTACTTTTATATGGCCTTTCTCAACACCCCACAAACAAATGAAATTTACAAATGTAATGAACTTGTTGTTTGTAATCAACTGCTCTACATGTACTCTTGAAACAGGGTCAATGGCATATTGTGGTCAGACTAATTGGGGGTACAGAAATTAGCAAATTATTAGGGAGCATACTCCCTGTATTTTTTAGTTTTTCTATATATTTGTTTAATTATTGGGGGAGGGGGGAGAGGGGAGAGGGCATGTTCCCTCCTGTGCCCCCATAGATTACCACTGAGCGTGGTTTTCCTCACAAGTCATCTGAATTGTGACAACCCCTCTTTTCACTTTATTCTTGGAGTATAATGTTTGCATGATTTTCTTAATAAACAAAAAATAATAATTATATATTCAAAATCTATTATTTATAGTGAAACATCTGCAAAGTACTGGATCTTCACAGAATGGATGTTATTCCTGTTGATCAAACCTCATCTTCTCTCTCCCACCTTTCTCCCCATCTAAATCCATGCCCTTGTCCTGCTGAGATTGTGAAGTTCAATCATCAATCGGGTCTCCTGGGGATCAAGAAGATGAATAAATAACAATCACATCCAATAAGCTCCTGGATAGCAATCAAACCCCCTTGATTCCAGGCTCTAACAAAAAATAAGACTTTGTGTACTCATCCATAGCTAGTGTGTCTGCATGAACATGTAAGCAATACTAGTATGCAGTGAACTAAATACACTTGGGCTCAGTGCTATCATGCCCCCGGAAAGCAAAAAAAGCCAGGTACCGTATTTGTCGGTGTATTACCCGCTCCGATGTATTAACCGCACCCCCAACTTGGGCCGTTTTTCCATGAAAAAAAAAAAAATTTGATAGTATAATTCTTGATTTTTAGTCTTTAGATGGTCAGCATTTTCTTAGGAAAGGTACCAAAAATAGCTTATCTATCAGAGAATTTTGCCTATGAATTTTGTTTTATTTACTGAAGTCTCCGATGTAAATAAAGAAAATTATCAGGCCTTCTTCACAGCAGAAGAATCTATAACTTCTGTTGAATAATTTGCCACACGGATCACTACACATGGGACTACATAAAACGTTAGACAACAAAACGAAGATTTCACCAATAAAACAATCAGAACGGAGATTTTAAAAAAACTGTACCTCAATGTTATTCCTTCTTTCTAGTTCAAATTATGTTGAATCTACTCTTGAAAACTGTTTCAGAAATAGTAAGTAATAATAGCGAGTAATATGGCATACGATCGTCGTCGATCGTCGACATGGATGAAACGATTCTCAAACGTTGACATCCAGTCCGCCCTCTATCGGTACAGCCCGCCATATCACTCGTACACCTTGCGTGAAGGTTTTGGGTCTATTTTTGTTACGCGAGATCCATCCGCCGGGAATTGGGGAAATCCCCGGCGGATGGATCTCGGGTAACAAAATAGACCCGATAACCTGCACGCAAAGTATACGAGTGATATGGCGGGCTGTATTGGAGCATCGGCGGCCGGGGTTCGCGCGTGTCGCGTCGGGAAAGAGAATCTCCGCCTGCTCGGCGCGGCCAAGCGCCAGTCGCGCGGGTGCATGTTATATTTAGGATTCGTACTAAGATCGAAGCAATGATCGTGAATCTTCCAAGCCGCTTTCGCAGCAACAACAAGCAATATTTAGGAAGAGGTAAAAGAGAAACATAAAAGACACTGCATGACTTGTTTTGGGGGGAATATGCTTGTATTTTCAGTGCATCGTATGAGTATGAATGCCTTGCTGAGGTGGACTTTGGTCACTTGTGAATCTTATCTCCGTGTATTAACCGCATCGTATTAGGGCCCGGCGCTGGCTAGTCAATTTGCGTGTACAATTTTCCTATCTCCGTGTATTAACCGCTCCCCCCATTTTGGAGCTTTTTTTTGGAGAAAAAAGGTGCGGTTAATACACCGACAAATACGGTAGTTAAACAAATAAAAAATAAAATACATTCAGAGTTCGTATTAGAAAAGCTTGATAACATTGGTGTACATTTTACAGATAATCTGGAATTCCCAATGTCTTTTTTTCTTCAAAGTTTCAAAGTTTTAAACCCCTTCAAAAAGAATAATAAAAGACATTTACCCGAAGAACAGCTGATATGGAAAGAACAAGTTTTAAAAAGTTTTTTAAGAATCTGTATCATTTGAAATGAGATGTTTAACATTTTTGCTCACTCTTCATCATTTTCCAGATTTCTCTCATGATACTGCCTACATTCCTGTAAAAAGTACATCTGTAGCCCCCCATAAAACTTTTGTTTTTCCCAGGGGGGTGTTTGCATGATAAAGATCTGCGAACAATCGCAATGTTGCGATTAAGATCCCAACTCATTAAATGCAACAACCCCGTAGGCTTGAAGTAGGCTAGGCAGGTGACAGACTACCTGTAAATCTGAAGTGAAGTAGTGAGAACCAGGTGCATCCTTTATCTGTGTGGATGAGATGATGAAGGATGGGACAGCAGTGTGGGAGGACAACCTGTGTACTTAACAATCTACACTGGGTGTCCTTAAAGGGATAGGACAGGTCTGGTTAGGGAGGCACATCAAACTTATTTTTCGGGGCCTACCAAAATACAGATTTTTAAAGGAGAATGGTTTAAAGATACAGGTGTCTGAATAATACCTCTTGTGTTGACAGAGCTCTGCTATTTGGATCTAAATTTCAGTGTAAATTATATTTAAAGATATATCTTTCTACCATTTAAGCATGTTGGAAAGGTAACTATTTGTTTTTAATGAAAATGTACAAGTTTTAGCAATTGATTAAATATTTATCCAGGCCTGATTTATCAATACCTTTTCCCCTTTAAATCATCTCAATAATGGTTTGGTTGAGACAGGGAAGGGTGCAAAGCTGCTAAGTCATTTTTTGTACTTCAGAGATAATAAAGTTTGAAACCCAATTTAAATTAGATTGATTAACACGTACTGTCTGTATGACTGTTAAAGTTTATTTTTATTGGTTTGTATTTTTATGTAAGTATCCATTTCAATTATATCACTTTCAAACTACATTTAAAATGTTGACTTTATAAAATAGGAAAATTTGGAAGAAATTTAAAATGACTTATTATGCATGTTGAATTTACTGTATTATTTAGACATTTTAATTCCATCCCGTGTAGATGTACACATGTACACATGTGTCTTGTTTAGAGCATATCAATTGAAACTAATAAAGAGAACAGAGATATCATTTCCTGCACTGATCAGCTTAAAAATAGAACATACATTATTTCAAACAAGAAACTTCAGTTCTGTGTATACGTGCGTGTATTGATAAGAGATATTTATAGATGCATATTTGATCTGCCGATTGTCAAGCTTGATTGATCATAGGAGCCATTTAAAGCGTCATGAGACTTGATCCTGTAAATCAAGTTTCATTGTCGATGCCACGTGATGAGCTATTTTTTGCTGAGATGATAAAGTATGCTATTTCTACAGACTACAGGGAAGAAGGCATGCAGTTTGCACGTAATAATAAAATATAATCAGGAATTGATGAAGGAGAAAAATATATAGACACATATCTCTTGAACATGTTTTTTTCTTTCTCTTAAAAAAAATTTTTTTTTCTTTATCACTATTGCTCCAGAATTGTTTTTTTTTCTTCAAATTTGCTGTTTTATCTGTTTTGATGATGATGATGATGATGATGATGATGATGATGATGATGATGATGATGAATATATACTGTTGAAAATAAAATCAAACTATGCATTTGACTGAAGCTGCAGAAGAGTAAAGAACGGAAATCATATATGATGTCGCATTTTTCCTTGCTGTGCCATTTTCCATGTTGATTCAAACATAATTAAGTCTAAAAGAGTGTAAATGACAATATAAATAGAAAAGAATTATAATAAACATGTTTGTTTTGTATTCAAAATTTAACCAGAGTGATGATGGTATGAATGTTGGGAACAGTATGTAATTGATCATATCTTATGAAGATATCGACATGTTGCCTTTGCATGGATTTTGATATGTACTGCTAGTACAGTCAAACCGGTCTTAGCGGTCACCTGCCTATAACAGCTAACCTGCCTATAGTGGCCATCAAAAGGATTCCCCAATTCCACCGGCAGTAAAAAAAAATAAATGTTATGGAACCTTCCTAAAGAGGTCACCTGTCTACATGGTCACTTTTCTTGTGTACCTTTGGCGGTCACTATCTAGACAGGTTTGACTGTACTTGCATGTACATTGTAATAGAAGGGATTAACCCTGTCCATGCTTTGAATGCTGATTGCCACTTACATAAATAGTGCATGCTCTACGTGCAAAACAGCACAGATGTTGCATTTTATAGTATCAGCACAACTCTACTGCGCTGAAGGTTACTCTTTATGTTTTCAACCTACACACGCTACTCTTTTTATTCACAGCTAAATACTGATTTGTTTTGATCATAGCAAATACAGCGGATTGGATTTTTGCTGAATTTATGGTGGCAAAGTGGGGTTCATACGTGTGTGTGTACTGGCATTTACAGATTTAAAAATCACGTCAGCTGTCTAGTTTTGTTATAAACTAAAAGTATTGTGCAAAGGCATGCTGTGTGATAATACACACACCGCTAAGGAAACAGGATGAAAGTATTGAATAAGTCTAGGTGGTGAAAATAAAGGTCTTGAAATATTGCAGTATTGTAACATAAACCACAACAATAACAACAACAATGATAACATAATTAACAGAATTTGTAACTTATGAAAAGAATGGTGTGTAAGGTGCATGGCTGTTGCCTTTATTCACTAAATTACTGATTTTTATTAATTGATGCACGCAAATGATGCTTCATTATTATTTTCATTGGTATGTGTATCAATTTGATAATCTTATCTTATGAATATTGGACATAACAAAAATAAAATCCTGGATACTTGGTTCCCAATTCCAACGAATGCTCCAAGCAGCTTGTTAGACTAGTGAGGAAATAATAATGGTTAAAAAAACAGGCTACAGATTTTCATTTTGTTGCCTGCCTGACAAATGCAAGGTGACATTTATTAGGCCCTTAATTGGCTTTTAGTAGAATTGTCACCAGAATATGTTCCCTGCCTTGTACAAAGCCTTCACAAAGCATATCAGTAGCCAGATCCACACCATTCAATTTTGTATCACAATAAAATTTTATTATCTGAATCTTAACTGCAATCTT
This sequence comes from Echinarachnius parma, assembly GCA_037951105.1. Lineage (NCBI taxonomy): Eukaryota > Metazoa > Echinodermata > Echinoidea > Clypeasteroida > Echinarachniidae > Echinarachnius > Echinarachnius parma. The sequence continues at coordinate 21,784 of JBAMJV010006491.1, read as the reverse complement.
TTAGTTCAAGAACTGTGAATAGCTTTCAGTTTCATTACTTTTTATTGATTTTAATATGCTTGTATTGTTCCCCGGGTATCACAGTCACTATAATATTTCTTGGCTAGATAGTCTTTGGTCTTTAAAATCTATTTAAAATGTTTTGCTTACCTACAAACATTTTGTATAAAAACATGATTCTTTGAAGTTAATGCCCTCTCATAGTTGTACATATCATTGTCTTACTTTTTACATAGTTTAAATAAATGAATTTACATTTACCAAGTTACCAAATAAACTGATCTTTCACTTCAATGGCAGTATATTCAACATCTTTATTGTTTGTATACGTAACCCCTTTTCCACACTTTTAAGATGTACTCTACATTGTTAAGTACTTGCATTACTTGCCTTCTGAAGGAATATGTCTTCATGCATTTGCGAAATTGATGGATCTCTTCTTTCCTTCTTTGTCAAGGCATCATTTCCATCTTTGTTTTTGTAAGGCTAGTATATAGATTGTTTTTCACTGCTATATGCTTTTGTTTTTGTTTTGGTTAGTTTCATTTTGAGGGCCGCTGTATCATTGTCTTGACTTGACTGCAGGTGGAATCATTAGCTGGAAAGTGAAATCTCTTGTTCGGTAAAAGGTCGCCTAATCGGTGCCATTACCGAGCTGGCTATATATTCAGACATTTTTTTTGACCAGGGGGCCTTTTAGTCAGATATGTCACAGCTGACATTGAAAAGTCTTGGTGGTCAGCTGTCTGTTGTTTGGATCAGTTATTTCAGTGATCCTTCGTTTCATTTATCTTTTTATTTTGCAGTGATTATTTTACTGCGCTTTGTAATCATTGCAATAAACACGAGTGCTTACCTGAATATTTAAGAACAGGTTGAAATATCATTTGTTTCAAACAGCATTTAAAAAACAATGTAAGAGAATTTCCATGTAAAATCCACTGCTTACCCGATTTGGATATTAGTCATGTATAGATTCCATTGGAATTATAGTATCTCGGCTATGCAGGAATGTTGTATGCCATTGTAATAAAAATCAGTTAAAATGGTAATAATCTTGTCAACAATTACTACAAGTTAATTAATTGTTTCCCTTTTTTCTTTTTCTTTTTCTTTACTTATTGCAGTTCGGAATCTTCTAGAAAATGGGGTGGACCCAAACATAGGAAATGAGGATGGACTAACGGCTCTTCATCAGGTAAATCAGTAGTTAATCAAGATTCATGAATCCACACTAACTTAGATCCATTCTAAGTATATTTTACATGATAGGACTAAATATGCAACGATACATCGTTCTATTTGCCAGCTAGGGTTAACTTTATAGGTAATGAATACTTACCCTTATGACCATGTAGTTAGTGACCAAGGAAACTTTGGGATACGTTACTCTATCATCTAAAATAGACTTAGAATGGAATTATTCCCACCAAAATGTACATGGCAGTCTTGCACAATGCAGCCATGTAAAAACAAATCAAATGTTTTAGGAGTTCATTAAGTGGCAGTCTTGCATAGATAACAATGAGGCAATGTTGCGCCTGTTAGTAGAAACAAATCAAATGTTTTAGGGGTTCATTAAGTATGTACATTCTTGTTTTTGTTTGTTTTTGTCTTTGCAATACATGGCAGTCTTGCATAGATAATAATGAGGCAATGATTTACCTGTTAGTAGAAACAAATCAAATGTTTTAGGGGTTCATTAAGTATGAACATTCATAGTTTTGTTTGTTTCTGTCTTCACAATATATGGCAGTCTTGCATAGATAACAATGAGGCAATGATGCGCCTGTCAGAAGAAACAAATCAAATGTTTTAGGGATCATTAAGTATGTACATTCATAGTTTTGTTTGTTTTTGTCTTTGCAATACATGGCAGTCTTGCATAGATAACAATGAGGCAATGATGCGCCTGTTAGTATAAACAAATCAAATGTTTTAGGGGTTCATTAAGTATGTACATTCATAGTTTTGTTTGTTTTTGTCTTTGCAATACATGGCAGTCTTGCATAGATAACAATGAGGCAATGATGCGCCTGTTAGTAGAGAAGGGAGCCGACGTGAATGTGACAGACAGAGAACTATGGACGCCACTACACGCAGCATCAACATGTGGACACAGACATCTCGCACAATTCCTCATTGGAAGGTGAGTGAGAAGTATATGTGAAATGATATATGAACAGTCTATATGTAAACAAAACAATAAAGATAATCTTACTGATTTGAGATGCAATTAATCCTGCTGAAAAACAAGGACAATTATAAGAAAATAATTATGTGATAGTTTTAGTTCTTCAAAAGACCATCTTGATATGCAAAGGTGTCGTTTTAAAGGGCACCATTAACAAGTGTCAAAATTGGCTTTATTAGTTTTCACATCAAACTCTTTGTGTGTATTTCATCACATACATGTACATGTAACTTTGTGGCAATTAAATTTGTGTATTGGGCCTCCAAAAATTGGGAAAAGTCCACTTGCAAATGTCTGAATATGGGTATCCCATTTTACCCCCATCATAACCAATGGCTCATATTGTGTGTAATCAATAAATTACTTTTTTCTTAAACTTGCTTCAGAGAAGGTTACAAATTGCAAATCCGCCATTTGTGAGGAAGTGGTGTTAACTGTGCTAATAATTTCAGTATCAAACCCGCGTCATGCTACACAATCCAGAGCCTTCAAAAGTTATTGAAATTAGAAGCTTTCCCATTAGTGTCAAATAGATTAATCATTTGTGAACATACATGATACATGTAGTGCAATTGCCACTCTTGAAACCATCAATCAAGAGTGATAGATACTTGGTAGCATTGTTATTCCCTGTGAGGTAAAAGTATATCAACCTTGACATTTCCGACGTGATGAAATACGGCGACTCTTGGGAAATGAATTCCACACTTTCTCTATCTTGTTAAAGCGATCACGATAGTCTGCAGTCTCTCAATGTGTGAAAGCCTCATTGGTACACACAATTAGAAAAGTGTGTTTTTAATTCTGAATAGTCTGTGGGTTAATTGTTTGTGTGTGTGTGTGACATATCTATAGGGAAATGTATCATGTAATTTCTGTATCTTATAGCAGTCTAGATGAGTACCTATAGACTGCAGTCTCGCAATGATACCCATATATGAAATATTGTCACACATAATCAGAGGAATCAGTGCATTTTCAATTCAGAATTATCCTTGGGTTAAAATGATTATTGTGTGATGTACAGGATTATGTCTTCTGTAATTTCTGTATTTTGTTAGTTTTAATTTTTAATTTTTTTATAGCAGTCAAATGTAGATCTATATACCACAAACTGCAGTCTGTGTATGATATCCTAGTTAGTAAGTATTGGCACACTGGAATCTGAGAAATCAGTGCATTTTCAATTCTAGAAGGTCCCTGGGTTAACATTTTTTTTAAATGAGGAATTAATTCTGTAAAACTTTGTACAGAAGGTTGAGAGTATGCTTTTTGAGTAACTAAAAAAGAAAAGTGACAACTGTTCTTTTATCCATTTCTTTGCTCTGTAGATATTTTGGGGCCCAGCCCTGAACGGGTTAACACCCTTCATAGAAAGGGGAAAATTAAAGATTGAAGAATCAGATTCTGAGCGTGGGAAATAGGATGCTCTAAAAAAGAGAGAGAAAGAGAAAAAAGAATACTGTGAGTGTTCGATGTGGTATTCAGTCTGGTCTCAACAAGTGAGTGCATTATGTATGAAGAAGTGATAAGGAGGCACATGAATAGGAGACGGATCAATAGAGTGCACCCATTGAATTGAATATATAGCAGTCATACTTCCCTGGTTGGTTGTACCATGAATGGTTGTACCACCAGCGCACAGCTATAGGTCAAAGTCTACTTCCTTGGCTTTAGAAGAGGGTTACATAATAATGTCCCCATTATAATACATTTAGGAGGCGTAGAAAGGCACCCTGCCATGACGGTTTTGTTTGTTTGTAAACAGTAAACAATCCACCCCAAGGTTATTCAGTCTGTCAAAGAGATGTCACCTTTGAATTGTATACATGTCAATACTTTGAATGTGTGTGGTCACTTGTAAGATCCAAAGAACTCCAACCTGCTAAATCTCTATAGCTATATTTTACTAAAGTTACAACTGCTACAAGTGGGAGGTTGTGGGAGGCAGGAAAATATGAAATTATTTCCTGTATCTTATACTTGTTTCTGATATTGCAGTCGTGAACAAGATTATGAACTAGTTAGGACAAGATAAACATAAATTATTCATTTTCGCCAGAGGAGGGTAAACACTGTTCATCTTAGTTACAACTGCTTCAAGCAGGGAGGAGACAGGGGTAGGGGCAGGACAATTTAAAATTAATTCCTGTAGGCTTGTTACTTGTTTCTGCTATTGCAGTCTTGAACAAGTTCATGAATTAGTTAGGACATGATATGAATAAACGATGATGATTTGTGTGTGGATAAAGGATAGCCAGGATGTTCTCACACTGTAAAATGTAGTGACCAATTATGTGGAGGCTTAGGTTTCCAGGAAAAGGACTATAGAGAGGGAAACTATTATTACAAATAAATTATAATTTCAAATCTGTTGGTTTCTGGCACAGACTTGTGTTCATGAATTATAAATGACAAGAGATGAATAAATGAGGATGATATGTCCCTGGAGAAAGGGTGGAGCAAATGATCTCACTAATTGTTAATACCAACTGTAAATTATTGACCAGGATAAGGGACAGGATATTCAGGGAAAATAATTAGATTAATCAATTTATTCTAAGTTTTAATTCCAGTGGCTTTCTATCCAGCCTTCTAATGTTATAATTGCAGTTGTGTGATCATACATTTATCATTAGTCCCTCATAAGAATGTTCTAGCCATGCGATTAGTTGATATGCTGTCACATGTTCAAGTATAATTTTTCCCATACACTCCCAACATCGCCCAGAGAGGTATAGTACTTAGTACTTTTTTTTGTCAGGGGTAACACATTTTTTAGCTCTGCCGAGGATGGGTTAGTAAATTGCTGATATGATATGCATGTAATTCTCATAGGGCACGTTACAAATCTGTAAATTAGGAAACGGCGAACATTTACAGACGAGTTGTTTTGCCTCCATGACATAAGCCTCGGCATGACAGTACCTTCGCAAGATCACCTCGGCACGTATAGTTTGTACCATCACCCTCCCAGTCTATTGTTATTTGCAATATGGATAAATGATGTTTAGTTGTCACCAGAAAAGGATTTTCTCTTGCTTTATTTACCAACTCTGAATGAAAACAATTACCAAGAATAAGGTATGGAAGCAGATGCGGTTAGATTATAATACTGCCTGCTGCTAGCCTGATGTTTTCACACTATAGGTATTACTAGTTTACGCGTGAAGCAGGTACCAGGAAAAAAGATAGAAATATATTAATTTTTGGTTGCTTACTTACCTCCAGGCACTTGCTTCTGTTATTGTTAGCTTGTGTTCATGAATTTGTTAATAGATAAGGGATGAATAAGTGATGATGATTTGTCCCCTGAGAAAGCGCATAGGATGTCTTTACGCAGTGTAAATAGTTACTGCATGTATATTGTGTGAAGCAGGTTTGTGCCAAGAAAAAAAAGGTGCAAACTTATATTATATATATCAATTTAGGTTGCTTAACTTATTCATTTCCCAATGCTCAACTTACCGTTATCGTTAGCTTGATTTCATGAATTTGTTAGGGCAAGACTAAAAGATGAGTAAATGATGATGATATGTCCCCTGAGAAAGGGATGTTTTCACACTGTAGTTATGTAGTTAGGTGTGAAGCAAACTTCAATATTATAAGGAAAATATAATATCCCATTGCTTAACGCTTGCTACTGTGGTAAGCTTGAGTTCATGAATTCGTTGGGACAAGAGATGAACAATTATGAAGAAAAACAAATTGAGAAAGGGCATTTGTAGGATGTTTTCACACAGTCTGTAGGTAGTTACAGTTAGGAAAAATATGAAAAGATATTCATTGTTGGTTGCTTTCCACATGCTACTGTTATTGTTATGTTCATGACTTGTTTTAGGACAAGAGATGAATAAATTATGATAACGAGTTATCTCTGGGCTAGAGCAGAGAATGTTCTCTCACTGTACTTACCAGTTACCACATACATGTATACACTGTCAAGTGTATCACACATGGTTCAGTGATTTTCGCACTGCTCCTGACACCACATTAGATTGATGCTAGCCAATGTTTACATGAAAAACTAATAAATGGGGTGTGCAAAGCGAATGGGATTCGTAGAATAGGTTTTTTTTCCTGCTTTTTATTGGGTAAAATGTACATATTAAATGAGCATTATATTCATGGGAAAAAAAATAACCTTTTATTTGCAGGGGCTCCTTTTAAACCTACATGTATCTATATAAGTGTTTGAAATTGAACAATACAGTAATTTATACAGACTTGTTATTATTTATGTCGGCTTTTGGGGCATTTGGGCTGCTAAATTGCGCTGAGCCCCCCATGTATTTTCTAATTCAATGCTAGACATCGTTATTTTAGGCCAAAGTAAATTAATCTATCCTTGATTTCAAATTTAGACTTGTCATTTTCAAATGTTAGGTAACTGTGAATGAAAATTCCTTACCGCTATACAACAAGGACAATTTCAACATCATGTTTAAGTTTAACATTATAAATATTTATTATATCTATGGGGTTAAATAAACAAAATTAAATAGATTTTATACAACATTTATATAGAAAGGAATAATCCAAGAAAATATAATGCAAGGTATTATTTTTTTGTAGATGTAAAGGAACTATTCAAGAACATGGAATGTAACAGATTATTTTTCTTGTTAGCCTTTCTTTAAGATGAACATACATACACTGCTTAATTATTGTACATGTGGACATGGTTATTATGATAACAGAATGATTTATTTAATAGGGAACGTTGTATGTACATGTATATTGGCTATTAACATTTGAGCAACGTTGAAATGTCCCTAATTTGTGGGTAAATGAGAAGGCTGTAGCATACATGAGGCCTTGCATCTCTCTGTGGTGATTGAACAATGAAATACATAGATCACATACCCATCTCTATTACTTTTTGTTTCATTTACAACATACTGATTCTTGTTTGTGGAACATGAATTGTTGACACAGTTTTAGTATTTAAACGTACTTATGAATGTAAATGTTTCACTGCATCACCCATTTATTCTTGTCTGTCTGTCTGTCTGTCTGTCTGTCTGTCTGTCTGTCTGTCTGTCTGTCTGTATGTCTGTATCTACAATGTATCTGTGTCTATCTGTGTCTGTCTATAGATCTATCTATATATCTATCTATCTATCTACATGTATCTATCTATCTATCTATCTATCTATCTATCTATCTATCTATCTATCTATCTATCTATCTATCTATCTATCTATCTATCTATCTATCTATCTATCTATCTATCTATCTATCTATCTATCTATCTATCTATCTATCTATCTATCTATCTATCTATCTATCTATCTATCTATCTATCTATCTATCTATCTATATTTATCTTATATGTCTGTCTGTCTGATTTTCTGTCTGTCTGTCTGTTTGATGTATGTCTCTCTGTTTAATGTATGTCTGTTTGTTTGCCAGGCAGGATGGATGACTCTGTGTATGTGTGTGTGTCTGGATCAACTTCCCGTCTTTATTTTCTTATATTTATATAGCCTGTTATCCACTATCCATGAGGGTAAATGATCTCTGTAATATATGACATTTTCTGACGGTGTTACAATTATAACATGGAATTCTCAGGAAAGCTTGATATTAAAGCTTGTTGACTTCTGCATTGTAATAGTTCTTAATATGCAATGTAAGTGTGTGTGTACAAACACTCAGTGGCCCTTTAAGAAAACATTTCTTTGATGTTTTCATTATTATGTTTGAATGTAGGTTTTCAACTTCTCAACTTTTCAAGGCTTCTCTCCCATTGTTGCTTGGCTATTATAATTTTCACTGTGCCTTGTAGCTCAATATCAGTAACTATTTAAATGCAGTGACATTTAGGAATGTTCTATTTTTGAATTAGTGATACATCATCAAAGGTACAGTGAGTGCGTTTCTTGAGTGTCTTTTTTGTTTGTTTAGGTAAAGTCTTATGAAGGATGCTCGATTCAACTTGAGCTCTATATGCGGGCTTTAGTCAATCTGAACATATCTTTCTACCAGTGAAAATAATACTTAGGGACCCAGGGCAGTTAAGCCTTTGCAATGCCAAAAGAGCCCCTGAAAGAAAGAAAAAAAAGAACCTTAGTATAGTCTCATAGTTTAATGCAGAAGCAGATTTCAGAGTGCTGATTTACTACTGACTTGCTTGAAAAGTATTCCCTAAAGATAAAATGCTAGTATTTTCTCCCTGCTCTCTACCTTCATTAGCTTGAATGGAGTACAAGTTGCTTTAACGTGAAATGCAAAGACACAAAATGTTATATTAGGATTATGATTATTTTACAATTCAGTGACCATTTTATTCTTCTCATCTCCAATGCAAATACTATATATCAACAGAAGTGTAAACAATCAATAATGATGATTTCCTTTTGATGATGATGATTAAGGGGGAATTTATTCAAGGATAATCATTGTGTATCATTTGAATGAATCTAAATAATCCTTACTGCTACCAGAGAGCTGGTATTTTTACCCCAATGCTAAGCTGATCCATAATTTTTCACATAGTCATGGTTTATGTTGAAAAGCAATTTATTTTGTCAAAGAATCATGAGAAGCACAAAATGGCTAGACTTCCTGCCTCGTCAGAATGTCTGTTTGGAAAATAAATCACCCAAAATAAATTGATCATGACTTCTTTCATATGAATTTTCTATAAATAATTTTGTCTCAACTATATATATCTGCTCTTGTTGCAGCATTGTGTATTCCTTTCCTCCTGTATCTCTTTTCCCTTTGATAAATCTCCATAAATATTAGTAGTTCTTTTTGGATATCATTTTTACAGCTCTATTTTTGATATGTTCTAAAATTGTGTTTATTGTATACAAAAATCAATAAAAATTCAGCCTGAACAAGTAGTCTTTTTCTTCTTTGGAATATCAATATATAGATCAAGTTTTTAGTAAGTCTACAAGTACTAAGATGTTTATTAAAGGGATGTGCATATATTTGTAAATACATCTTGTAAGTTATATTACATATACATGTAATCCCATGATAAATCACTTTAAAAGATTTGCTATCTGGAAAGAAAAAAAACATAATCAGAAGTGAAAAGGGAAAATTAAGATTGAAAGAATTTAGGCAGAAAAAAACTCTGGAAACGGCATTTCTTTATTTTTTAAATATCAGAATGAACAGAAGTAGCTGTTGCAAGCAAACTTTTTCTTTTTTGTAACCTAATCTTATAACTGAACAAAAATAATAAATAATGAAGAATATCAATTAGCCCCAGTTCTAAAAAAAAAAGAAGAAAACTTGCCACACCGAGTAACTGATAATACTCAAAGCTGCAGGTCTATGAGTATGACGTCTCATCTGTATGGCAATTAAGCCTTGTCAAATTAGCCCTGTGTGTACTAAGTAATGATAGTAATCACAAGTCAATTGAGCAATTAATATATGACACAAGTAATACATGGACATACATGAACATACATATATGTGTCATATGAATGGTGCGGAGACTCGATTCAGTTAATAAGGCTTGTTGATACATCTGCAAGGATCCATTGGGGAGGCGTGAGCACTGAATAATTGCTGTAATTCATTGCAGAGAAACTCCATTTCATGGCATTTGCAAACGAGGGTAATTTCATTTTGTGACCCGAATAGACCCATTAAATATTTCATGCATGGCCCTTCCCTGTCTTCCTGTGAAATAGGAGCTGGTTCAGTGTTTGAAATGTGAAATTTATTCCACTGCATGACTGTTTTTTTAATTCTATTGCACGTAACTGTGCATTTTCATGATGCATGCATTAATTCGAAAGCTATTTACTACCACATCTTGTTTCTGAATCCCAGTGTGGCCCTCTCTGATGACAAATTAATTTAAAATTAGGTGTGGAATTTCAGAAGCAGTATGAATGAGGCATACTCAGTTTCTCAATCGGGTATTAACCTGTGGAGGACTGAGTCACAAGTGTATCTTAGGGACAGTGAAAATGAAGGGGACAGTAACAATAACATTGTCTCTGATCTAGCTTAAACCAGAGGAAAGTATTTGAATCGGTTTTAGATTGCTTCTATTAAAATAGCACTCTGATTTATTTCCATTTATCTGTATTTTTTACATTTTAGATTTGTAATTAGACCCTGATAATTGTTTTACTTTGAAGGGTTCAAAACAAAAATAGCTTATTTTAGCCAGAGGTGTATTAAAGGATATTGATGATTTTACATTCAGTGTCCTGAGTCCTAAGGTGTGTATAAAACTATAATCATGATGTTGGTCATGATGTTGACTTTGTTTTATCATTACTAAGACAGTGAAATACTTCCCTGCATAACCATGGTTTGTTTACTGATAAACCAAGGATTTCCATGTCAGTCTTGTTTATATTTAACTGATGACTAATCAGTTAAAGCATTTGGGATTCTTTGTATATATAGCATGGCAGTACATTGAGATGTTTGGCAACATGAATGTATGTCACCTAAAATAAAACTCAATGAGAAGTCCTAGATAGCATAGACTTCTTCAAGGGCTTTAATTTTCATATAGAGTGTATTTGTTGTTCGTTAATCCATGCTAGTAATTTCCACTTAGACGTTGTTTACAACCTTAAGTATTCCGTTGACCTTACCTATAAATTTGAACTTGCATCACTAGTTCCTTTTCTCCCTTGCACCTTTTCCCAGGCTTATCCTTGCTGTGCTTTCTTTTTGTTCTTTTTGAGTCAAGTTCAATAATTCCCCCTCGACTTTTTCTGCTGGTAAAAGATCAATACACACATACTTTCAGAAAATAAGATATCTGTTTCTTAGAAAGTAAAGGTCATGTGAAATTAAAATTGACGATCAATATTCTACATTTTAACATTTTCTTCAATTTTCTTGCGTGTTTGTGTATCAATCAAATTTTGTAACTAAAATACAATTTTTTTTAATTTCTCCCTTCAACATATTCTTTACAATTACAGTGTATCAATCAAGTTTTGTAACTAAAATACAATTTTAAAAAATTTCTCTCTTGCTCAACATATTTCTTACAGTATAAGTGTTGTGTCAACGTTTTATTGCAAATTCATTTAAGTTTCTTTAATTTTGTATCCTTTGTTGGCCACATCGATTCCCCCAACCTTCAATACTCTCTCTAATTAATCACACATTGTCTTTAATTTGCATCCTGAATAGACCTGTAATTTAGATCCATCCTTAATCGACCACCAACATTCTTTAATTTCTGTCCTTAATTAACTAACCATTTTTGTCCTTGACCTACTACTCATTTATTTTAATTGCCCTCCTTAATTAGCCACTCATTTTCCCCCCCTCACTTTTGTCCTAAGCTTGAATAACCACTAATTTCTTTGACTGTTCTGTTTTAATAAACTACTCATTTTCTGTAATTTTTGTTCTTGACTTAATAATACTCATTTCTTTTAAAGGTAGATCAGATTTGTAAATCAGACGTGCCTTGCCATCTTGTGAGCACTTTGTAGACGGTGCATAATACACATGGGCTCAGTGCCTAGCCTAGTTCAAAATGGCGACCCACAGAGAAGCATTACCCACACTTGATGATCTTTAATTGTCCACCTTAATTAACTAATTACCCACGCCGATGAAATCGGCAGGGGGTTATGTAAAGGGTTCCGTATGTTTGTTTGTTTGTCTGTTTTTTTTTTTTTTTGTTTGTTTGTTTGTTTGTTTGTGTACAAGATAACTAGAGAACGGGTGAACGGATTTGCACCAAATTTTCAGGGAATGTTTGGATAGTGACATGGAAGAATCGATTAGATTTTGGTGATGATTGGTTGACCCCTGCAAATTCTGTGGAACCTTGAAGTTTGAGTATGTATTTAATGCACGTGTGTGCCTAAATAATATCTGCACGTTATAGGCGCGGTACGTATACGGTAACCTCGCTCGCGCTGAATCCAATCGAGCAGCAACTAACAAGTTTAGTCCAGGTGTGCATCGCGATCGCGCGCACGGTACCATATGTTATGGTACGGTACTTTCGATTCCGGGTTAATTAATACGGAACGGAATTGAATTGCAACACGCTGATCTGAACTTTGAAGCGCCAAGAAATTGGTAAGTTTCCGAAAAATACATTTATTTATTTAATAATTATTATTGACCCGACACTAATGTGAAGATGAACAGATGTTCATTTTTACATATTGAATACATCTAGACTGGGTTGAGGCCGACGAAGGGGTAGAACAGGGCTAATGGGAGGCGTGGGTATGCTGACTTTGTCGGCCTTCTAGTTAATTTAATAAGTTTTCTTTCATTTCTTTTTCTACAGGGGAGCACATCTCTTAGCAATCAACTCTGACGGGAACATGCCTTACGACATCTGCGAAGATGAAGCAACGTTAGATTACATAGAATCACAGATGGCAACTCAAGGTATGTACAAGGCTCTCCCTTACTATTTTCCTTCAGGTGGCATATCATGACACATCAAATAGAATCCTGCCATAGACTTACATGTGTTGTCATTTTATTGGTAGCTAATACAAGAGTTTCTGATAGCCAAATTGCCATCCAGGCCACCACTAAGGGCAAGTCCTGATGTATATGCATTCCCTCAATTGACCCCATCGCAGATGATGTTGATTTAAAGATGACGATGTTTGAATGCTAAACATCAAGCCCATGCCAATACTGTATATCTGAATAGGTTCACCTCAGTTTTTTAGTAAACTTTCAGTTTACACACCAATTATTAGCAAATTATATAATATTTGTAAATGATTACAATTATTATTTTCTGTTCTGTGGTCTCGCAAGAGGAGACCTTTGCTGTTTGATGTCATGAACTATGATGCAACTTCTGATCTCTAGCATTGCAACTTTGCAACTTTGCAAATAGAACGTTGCATCATGTGAGAGGTCTCGGTACCAAGCACTAAAACTATTTCAAGGGCTGAGACTGCAGTTTCAGTTTTGAACGTGAGCAATATCGTGGACAAAACAAGACTGCATGTAGTAGCAGCTAGTGTCATGCAATCTCAGTCGCACCTTGTCTCAAGCCTTCGTTGGAGACTACCTTTGAACACATAAAACATATAAGTTCTCACAGGGTAGCATCCAATGGGCTCTGATTTTTTCAATAGACCTTTTGAAACAGAATTGTTTTTTATACTTTATTTTTTCATGAGGGTGATACATTTAGACTTTCTTAAATACTTTTTAACCCATATGATTGATATTTGTGTTTTTCCAGGTATAACACAGGATCAAATCGATAATCTTAGAGACGTACAACCAAATGAGATGTTACATGGCATGCAAGCGCTGTATAAGGATGGAGGCGATCTAGAATACAGGGATAACGTTGGAGCAACACCTGTAAGATATCCATCAACATTCTTTTCCCGTCATTTCCCCCATTCTTTTATTCTTAGTTTCTTATATTCATCAACATTTTACTGATTATCCTTTTCCCTTCTTTCTCCCTTTTTTGGTCTTCAATTTATTTTAGTCATCAACATTTACTAAACATTTTCCCCCTTTCTCCTCTCTTCTATCCTTATTTTTCTTGCAAGTTCTTTTTTTTTTTTTATTGGAAATGTTTTTTTCTGTTAAACAAAATTGGCTGAAAATCGACATTAGTATTATATAATTGTTACTTTTTAGCTGCAATTATTTAAATGTTACTTTCATTTATAAGTGAAAAAAAAAGAGTATTTTTAAGGGCCACTGATATTCAGAGTATAAAAAGAACAGCATTGTAGTACCATGGAGAATCGGAGCTTAGCAAACTTACTTGTACTTGCCCACCTATCTGGGGCAAGTGAAAATCAGTTTGAGACAAGTACACTTTGAATTCACTTGGCCCAAACAAGGCAAGTAATTAAGATTCAAAGTATTATGGAATACTTTTTAATTTTTGTTTTGTTAAAGTTTAATAATGATGATATTTGTATGAGATCATGAAATACTGGATTTGGACTATCATAGTGTAAATGTTAATTTTTCTCATCATTTCATTTTTAGTAAAAATATGATTATTAATTTAATGTAAAAGAAAAAGAGCAAAGAAAATAGGATTTCTCCGGGATAAGAGAAATTATTAATTTAATGATCTTTTTTTGCCCAGCTTCACATTGCAGTAGCGAATGGTTACGACAAGGTGGTCCAGTACTTGATAAATAACAATGTTGACGTTGCAGCGAGAGACAATGATGGATGGCAACCCATACATGCAGCAGTTTGCTGGGCACAGGTATGTCACACTCTCAAACCATCATGAATTTAACATTGTTTAAAAATTATCCATTTCCATACAATATTGTGTAATCCCCAGGGATCGTGATAATACAGGATCTACCAATGAAAAATGGACAATTATGAATTTAACCTGTTCCCTACTAGATTTTGTTATCTCCACAATGTTAATTCAGGTCCTACCAGGTTCTCACAGACAATGGACAATCATACATTTAACCTGTTCCCTACTAGATTTGGTTATCCCCAGTGTTAATTCAGGACTTACCAGGTTCTCACAGACAATGGACAATCATACATTTAACCTGTTCCCTACTAGATTTGGTTATCCCCAGTGTTAATTCAGGACCTACCAGGTTCTCACAGACAATGGACAATCATACATTTAACCTGTTCCCTACTAGATTTGGTTATCCCCAGTGTTAATTCAGGACCTACCAGATTTTCGCAGGCAATGGCAATCGTGAATTTAACCTGTTGCCTACTAGATTTTGTAATCCCCACAGTTTTAATACAGGGACCTACCAGGTTCTTGTAGTCAATAGGTTAACCACCCCCTTTTTTGCTTGTGGGAACATGTTGTGATATGTATAAACTCTTCTGCCTCAACAATGTCAATTATTAATTGTTGTGTTTGATAAAATACTCATGGTATATTACCATGGTTTTTTAGATAAGCAAGAATTAAGTTCTCCTCGGGTTTGTCATAAATGCATATTATGTTGAAAAAGCTGTATGTGGCTGTTTCATGCAAAAACAATATGCCCTACTAACAACAATGGAAAAGGAAAAGATGTATACATACAAATGACAGACAATCTGTGATATGCATACGTTGTAAAATGCCAATGTCTTAGTCTGCACGCTGGTGCTCCTCCAAGCCCAATGACACATCCCCTCACTTCCTGTCATATTCCCCTACCCCCAGGGGCCACACCGTGATGACAAACAACATTGTTCTTGTTCAGGCCCTGACCCTGTTGCTCAAACAATTACACTCGATCAGATCTAGCCCAAGTTGTTTGAAGAGCGCGATTCAATATATTAGAAGTTGTGTGCAACAGACCCCTTATGAATTATGTCCTTGCCTCTATTGCACAAAAATTACACTTGAACAGATCAGTTGTTTGGAGAGGTATGCATGATTCAGTGAAATACAAGTTGTGTGTAACAGAAAGAAGAAGAAAAATGCGTTTTATCAGACAACATTAAGCGGTTCATAGATTCTCGTTTTAATAGTTCAAGTTTATGCAACTGACCCCTTGTGAGATCTATTCTTGCCTACTTTGTGGCTGTGTCTTGTGACTTCATTAAGCTGGCTGATCTGTCATTTCAATGCTTACTTTCAGTCTCCTTCTATAATTATATCTGTTCCCCTTTCTAAGGAGTAGATAATGACACATTAACTTGTGCCTTAAATACATTGTTATGCTGTGGATTTTGATTGCGTAACCATTTCAGACAAAATTCTTGTGTACATACATGTCTATCTTTCTATATACTAGTATTTATTTTCTAATATATGGAATATCAATGAAGAGAAATGAGAATACACTAAATGTATTTTACATTAATGTGTTAACCAGCTCATGTGCCTTCTCTATAGACCCTAGCTGGAGTATTATCGGCACCAGTCTTTAACTAATACAATGTACATGTATTAACAAGAACTTTGTGAACTAATGCTATGAAAATTACGAAATCTTTTCAAGGAGGCTGAGAACTCTTGCCCAAATATCATCCTACCTGTCAAGCCCCCAAATGAGACTGTTATTATCAAAACTCTCACCCTTCCAACCGCTGCCTTCATAGGCCTATTGCAGAAAGTAGGTTGATAGTGATTTGATCATCTTGTTTTTCTCCTATAATGTTTAATGTGTATTATCTATTCCATTGATTTGTCCATAGCCGAGCACTGAGACAACTAATATGCACATTGTGAGTCTTAACACCTTATACAGGGATTACTTTGATTCTTATTAAAGCTGCTGTTAATCCATGGATGTGTAGTGCAAATTTGAGAAATTCACATTGCTGTTTTGCATAATTGATATTCATTTATTAATTCCTGGGTATTCAATCATTTTTTAAACAAACAAACAATACAATGTGGTCAAAGTATCTTGCAAACAATGCAGTAAATGTTTCTTTAATGTATCCTTTTAAAGGGGTTGTTAAGTTTTGGTAAAGAGGGCGCTTCAAGAAACATTTTTTTGTGAGGTAATGAAAAATTGAGTGTCAAATTTGAAAGAGCATACAATTTTAATGACAGAATAAACTTTATTTGATCAAAATCAGTTGAAAACAGCTGAAATATCAATAAATATATCTGATCGGAATAAACCTGGGGCCCTAGGTTTATTCGATGATTTAGGAAAAACAAAATAAAATGCTTGCACTTTTTCAAAATTTTACAAAAGAGGTTTAAAATAGTTGTTGATGATCTCTCGTTTTTAATCATTATTTCAACAAAACATCACATGCACAATTTTTCATTAAAAAATGGTTTAAACCAATGCACTTTTAGAGAGCGCCCTCTTGTGTTTTAACAGCTCTTTTTGAATGATAACAGGCTTTTTACTTAGTCGTTTGCAATTTTGTATACCTTTCGAGCATGGTGGAGTTATAACTATTAGTTTGTAATGTTATGGTGCAGGTTTTGGTTACTAAAATTCAGTTTGATCAAAACTGTACTGTAAGTACATACAGTATATGGTAATAGTACATGCAGCTGTACGGTGCTTTACAAATACGTTATGTTATTAATATTGTTATTAATTACATTTTTTTTTTTTTAGAGAATTTCATGGACATGTAACTTGTAACACGGTTTCAAGGACAATTGCTTTTGCGCCAGTTGCACTGCTATACATTGGTCATACACCAACAAAGATTTCAAACCCAAACAAAATCTTTGCCGCTATTTAACCTTTAACTGTTATTGTAAACCTAAACCTATATGGCAATAAAAAAAATATACAAAAGAACTTGGTTTCCTGTTTAAAGGCAAACAGCAACTAATGAAAACAAACCTTGTAATTTTTAAGTGTTATTGTTCAATTATGGAAGAAAATAATGTGAGAAGGAAATCTTTAAATAATTTTTGTGGCAAATAAATGGGGGAACATTCCAAAATATTCTTTTAAACAATTACAATGGCTATTTTAGATAGATAGTTTCCAACTATTTGCGTCATTCTGCCTTACATAAAGATTCTGCGGGATAAGACATTTTAAGTCTTTGACACTCATTGTACTACACTGGCTTTTATAACAGTTTCCAACTATTTCTACAAATCCTTCTGAATATTTTGATTATTTAATATAATAAAACGATGTTGGTTTTATGATTTGTACATGTATTTGCATAATGTGTTTCTTTATATGTTATGTTTGTTTGCCTTTATGGTATACTTTATCAAAGGTAACGTTTAATATCTGTTAGCTTTGCTTTGAAGGTCTGCTGTAATACTGTTGTTACGCTGAATTATCATGCAATAAACATTGTACCCTTTTATTGGCTATTATTTGCCCATATTATAAATATGATATTATGAGCGCCTAATATGATTGATCATTATCTCTAAACGCTTTACAACCAAGTTATTAACCTCTGACATCGGAAACATGCACACAGTAAACTCCCTGGGGAGTATTCTAGCCTATATACCTATAATAGATGCTCACATGCTTTACAAACACCCTCAATTTATACAGAGTACCCATTTTATACACCATGGTAACAAGAAGCAATGTGGATAAATTGTCTTGCTGAAGGACAAACAAGATATTCACAGTTTGGTTTCGAGCTTGGGACTTCACGATTGGAAGACATGTGCGCTAACAATCTTGCCACACCACTTCTACAATCCATAACCACACTTCCACACTTCCATAATTGTTTTGAACTTTACAAAGTAAACTTAAATTCCCTGACTTACAAGTACATGTACAAAATTCAATCCATAATTTAAACTTCATACTTTTGGCTGCCATAAGATCATAAGAAAAATGACATATTTAATTTCATTCATTTCATACTTTCATTTCATCAAAGGAAAATGATTTCCAATATAAAGCAGCTAATGCAATGCAGTACAATAATGCATGGTAAATAATGAAGTGCTGTGATAATCATGCTAATAATGGTATATGGAAATGATATTATTTATGGAAAGGAATAAAATGGACATTAATACAATATGATCAAGTGTATTGAATGCATCAAATTTTAATGTTAGGCAGCCAATACTTTGCTGTGATTAATATGTTTCATGGAAGCAATGTCGAGATAAAAGATACTGTTTAGTGACTTGTCTTCCAAATCTATCATTCTGGATGGGTTAGAGCTGTATAAGAGAAATGGTAACAGGAAGCAATGTGGATAAATTGTCTTGCTGAAGGACAAACAAGTATTTTGCTGTGATTAATATGTTTTGTGGAAGCAATGTCGAGATAAAAGATACTGTTTAGTGACTTGTCTTCCAAATCCATCACTATGGATGGGTTAATAGTTCTCTCTGTATAAGAGATATGATTGTAGACAACGGCATAGCATGGGCTAACTAACACCAATGTTAGGGGTGGGGGGCATACACTATTTGTTTTTTTGTTTTTATTTTTACCATTCAGTTTTGTATCTGTCAAGTAGCGATGTAGCTGAAGTAAGCTGAATATGGGCACTTACTTCTTAGATGTACTCTCAGATATATCCCTCCTGACCAAGTGGCTTAGATTCTTAAAGATAATGTCTGGCAGCAATGCAAACATAATTCATATTTTAAGGAGGATTTTTCTCTAATGGTAAGATAAGGAAACAATAAGAATATTTATAAAAAATACAGAAAGCCCCAAAAGACAGTTAAATTGAGAGATTTAGGTTTACAATTGTGCCCCTAACCATGGGGGTTTGATTCTTGATGATATTGTGTGTTAACAATGCATAATAATTTATATGTTGAGGAGGATAATTCATATGTTGAGGAGGATAATTCGATAATAATTATAAAAAGAAACAACAATATATACAAATTATAGGAAACTAAAAAGGACACATTATTTATGTAACCTTTTATATTTAGGTTTATTTTTATCCCCCAGAGTTTGATTCTTCTAGGTTTATGTCTAAAGGAGGATTTTCAAACAACCTGACAGCAGAAAATATTTCAAACCAACTCTTCTGGATTTAGGTTTTAAATGTCCTTCTAATAGGCCTACACAAGGGCAACTGATTCTTGAATACAACAGCATAACAAAGTTCTTTATATTGCAAGGAGTATACTTAATACTCAAAACAAAGCAGAAAACCAATCCAAACACAGCTTAGAATGAACGTTTTAGATTCAGCCTTGAAAACCAATAATTCCCCTTAGATAGCTGATTACCTGCAAGAAGCTTTCCAAGTCTGCCCAGTATGCAAGTCAAATCAAATAAATGAAATCCATACAGTAAATATGTATTTATGTAGAAAATGTATAGATTTGTCAACATGTATGATTTTGTTTCTATTTGTCAATTGGCCTTTAGTTGAGATGCAGTGGAAACAGATTGGTGTGCATGTTTTTGTTTTGTTTTTAATGCAAGTATGTAGTAATTGATTACAAATAGACAAACTACAGTCAAACCTGTGTATAAGGACCACCTAAAAGAGACAAGAAAAGTGACCTCTGTAGACAGGTTACCTCAGTCTATAGAAAGCATGTTCAATAACATTATTTTCTCTGCAGGGGATCACTTTTGGTGGCCACTATAGACAGGTTGGCTGTTATAAACAGGTGGCCGCTACTTCCAGGTTTGACTGTAGATACATACAATTGTATACATACATGTGGAAGCTAGAAAGCTGTTCACTTGTATGGAAACATGTATATTTTATTATCAATATGCACACCATTATTTTGTATGCAATTGGAAGAAGAAAATGGTGCATATTTATGTTTTTTTGTGAACCTGAGGTAAAATACATGAACTATAATTATTTTATAAGAATTTCAACATCTTGAAGGACACAGTTGAAAATATATATTCAGTTACATATTATATATTTCAAAATAATGAATAGAAACAGTGTACTGTAGATTTTGAAAAGGAGGACAAATTTTACCCGCCCCCCTTTTCTCTTCAAATATAGCATTCTTTACACTGGGTTTATTCTCCATTAAATTTCTGTATGTTGTATTTGAAAACCATGAAAAAGGTGTCAAGTTTTATGTACAATTCATCTTCAGATATAAAGAGAGTAATTTTCTCCTCTTCGAACAGTTACATTCCTTCATTATAATTTTCTTGTATGTAATATACTCTATAATTGGTATGATATTAATACAAATTGTTTTCCTGTTTATTTTCTTTCCTAATGCAGGCTGACATAATTACAATGCTAGTAGAGGCTGGAGCGGACTTAGAAGCGAGAACTCATAATGATGAAACACCATTAAGTAAGTCAAAAACATGTTTACCACACATATTTTGCTGCTGCCTGAGGAAAGCCTTTAATAATCCATTGAGTTATTGTCATCTATTAAAGAGGCAGTTCATTTATTACATGGAGGGTGCTTCAGTAAATACAATTCATGAAATCAATAAAATAAATGAAATAAAATGCAAGGTATCAGGGGAACATGTGAAAGTCAATGAATACTGATATATAAATTAAGGTAATTTAAGGTAAATCGGTACAGAAATATAAACATTATCATAAAAATGAATATATTTCAAGAGCCTGTTGCAATTTTTATAGTGGTAGTATAGTCCCATTTTTTTATAACATCAAAACAGATAAGTGGGGGTTCAGACAGGGTAGGAAATATACGGGGGATGAGGGCAATTTTGCCCCCTATTTTTCAAATAGCCCCCTAAATTCAGTAGGTACCCCCGAAATTTACCATAGGGTATTATTTCAGAGCAGTTTTAGCCCCTGGGAATCATAAAAGTGCCCCTGAAAATGTATACAGTAAAATGTCAAACAAATGTTCATGTGCTGTATTCACGCAAGCAAGCTTGAAGAAGCCATTGGTAACAAAATATTATATTATATTTCCCTGCAATGGATTATTGTGTACATGTAAGAATACATTTTTAGTGGCCTCCTGTCTATAGCAACCATCTAACATGTACCTATTTAATAGTGGTCACCAAAAGTGATCTCATACAGAGAAAACAATATTATGGTTCTGCCCATAGAGCTCAACTGTTTACACTGGCCACTTTTCTTGTTTCACCTGAGGTGGTCACTATACACAGGTTTGACTGAATTGCTTGTCAGTAATTGGGAAGTTCCTATATTTCTCAAGGTCTTTTGTCTCAGGATTTCACTCTCCGTAAAGAAAGGATTCAAGCTACAGCTTGACTATGCAGTTCAGATAAATGTTGTGTCTAAAACCTCAAAAAACCTGTGCCTTTAATG
>JBAMJV010006490.1:0-43475 GCA_037951105.1 Echinarachnius parma | reverse complement strand
TATGAAAGTGAATTATGTTGATCATTGTGATGTATTATTTTATATTTTAAAATTAAAAACAACTTATTTTGTGGCACCCATAACAGTGTTGTATCCAGGCAACACAGGTTGACTTTGTTTTGGTGTGTTTTTAGAAACATTTGCTGAGATTTTGTTGTTGTAATGATATTATGTATTATACTCTTGATTTGACACAACACATTTGATTGAATGGAAAACTAAAAAAAAAACATGTTTCCTTCTGGGTACAACTACATAATGAGGAAAATTCAAAATTGAAAACATTTGACAATTTGACAAAAATTATAGAGCTTATGGATAGTCAATAAAAATGTACACTATTTTATTGATTGATTGTTTTACCCTTCACAAATTAAAAAAATTGAGGTAACTTTTGGTGCTTCTGGGTGAAAATGCATTTCCTTGCCAATTTTCTTGGAGAAAAACAAGTCCCCCTCTTTGCTGGATTAAGTTTTACCTTCAATTTCACACTTTTGATCATTATTTTTTTACCTAAGAAATGGGAATAGATAAAAACAAAATAACAAAAGAGGTGAACCTAGTTCCCCTCGGGTAAATGTATTTCCTTGCCAAATTTTCTTGACACCCCCCCCCCCCCCCCCCCATAACATCCCCGGAATTCACATTGCTCATGATTACTCACATTTCTAGATCAATTTTACTTTCAGTTTACACATTTGACCGATATTGAATATATAAAATAAGATATGAAACCCAAATAAGCAAAAAAATGGAGAGAAAAAAACATTAGATCTCCCTAGAGAGATGCATTCCCTTGCCATGTTTTTTTTCTCCATGTTTTTTTTAAAAATTGACATCCCCCCAACTTCCCCTCCCGAATGTATTCACATAGCTCATGATTAGTCATATTTCCAGAACAGGTTTTCCATCAAATTGCACCTTTTTTCTGATGTTTATGTTTAAATAGCAAAGAAAGAGAACAAACAAATTAAAACACAAATGAGGGGAGATGAACTTACAATGATCCTGTGGGTAATTGCACATCCTTGCTATA
The DNA here is from genome assembly GCA_037951105.1 of Echinarachnius parma. Lineage (NCBI taxonomy): Eukaryota > Metazoa > Echinodermata > Echinoidea > Clypeasteroida > Echinarachniidae > Echinarachnius > Echinarachnius parma. Next base: position 42,439 of record JBAMJV010006490.1, on the reverse strand, counting down.
TTTCTGGGACATCCCCCCCCCCCCCCCCCCCGTCCTTATTCTCATTGTTATGATTGCACATATCTCTAGATCATAATTATTTACTATCATCTTACACTTCTAACCTATATATTTTAACATAAAAAAACATAAACAAACAATTGAAATGTATTAAGTCTATCTGGGGTAGTTTATGCATGTACCCCCCATCTAATCTGAAGTGGAAGGGTAGAGGTGTGCCTGGGGGGGGGGGGGGGTGGGGGGGGGGGTGGGGGGCATGTGCCCCAATAATTTGACAAACCCCAAGGGGGGCATGTGCCCCCAATAAGTTGACACATCCCAAGGGGGCATGTGCCCCCAATAAGTTGACACATCCCAAGGGGGCATGTGCCCCAATAAGTTGACACATCCCCAAGGGGGCATGTGCCCCCAATAAGTTGACACATCCAAGGGGGCATGTGCCCCCAATAAGTTGACACATCCCAAGGGGGCATGTGCCCCCAATAAGTTGGCAAATTTGACACAGTTTTTGTCCAAATCTGTACATTAACAAATAAGTTATGATATATTCTTTCACAAGGTTGTTGATAAAAGTGTATTTTTCATTTTTGTTTGTGTTAGACGTTTCACCAATATACTGTTATTTGGCTTTAAGTATGTCCACTGTGTTCCAATAATCAGTGCGGTTAGAGCCATTTTTGACAACCTCAATGACTAATTCCCCTCCCCTTGGGATTTCTTGCCCCTTTATATGACACCTCTATACTGTCATTCTGAAGAAAAAAAAACAATGCCATTATGGTAAATGATTTTTTTAAAGATAAAAAACATTTCCTGGTAAACTTACAGTGTATATGATGAACTCCTCTCCACGACCCCCCTCCCCCCCCCCCCCCCCCCACAATTCTCAAGCCTTGCAATTGCTCTATACATGTATTTCTTCATTGACCTTGCAATCAACAACAACAACAAATATTGCGATGAACTTGCACATTTTCTAGCGAACCTGTATGATATAACCCTTCTCACCCCTATCCCGTCATGCTTTGTCTCGCTCATATTTCTTGATTGACCTTTCACACTCATTTTTTTTTTTTACATAATTGTTCTTTTTATTTATTTACTAAAAAGGAGAGAAAACAATTGATGTAAACTTTTATTACTATCGGGGGAAAATTATTTCCCCTTTTCAGACTTTTTCAGACCAACCCCTTACATCCTGCCCTCTTTGAACTTGAATTACTCATATTTCTTGATTGATAGTTATAATCATTTCACACTTTTTTTACTCATGTCACAATATTGTTTTGCTTATTTAAGTGAGATAGAGAGAAAACTATTAACGAAGCACAGTCAGGCAGTCCCAGTGAAGGGGAATTAGGATCATGACTTTTAAACCAAAATGCATAAAAAGCACCCCCCCAACAAAAAGAATAATTATAATTCATTAAATAAATGAAGAACCCTATAAATTGTCACATTGTTCACTGCAGGCTTTAACAAAAATGTATCGTCCTAACCAACCCTTACATCCTGCATTTTTTCCATCCTTTGACAAGTTTAAATAGTATTGTAATAAAGAATATTAATTAAGACGTATATGACAAACAGTTGATGCCGCCCCATTCCTCCATCTTTGCATTGCTCATATTTTTGAAGTGATTTTTTACCATCGTTTCACAATTTTTGTGGCAATGTAGCAATTAAAATTTTAATGATAGAGAGAGAGAGAATTTGATGATCTTGCACAGCCTTTAAGGACCCTTGATGCCAAACCCCCTCCAGCTTTACATTGCTCATATTTGTGCAGTAATTTTTTGCCATTTTTGCCACCATTTAACAATTTTCATGGTATTTTAGTAATGATTATTTAAATGAGAGAGGGAACAAAAATGCATGACATGATCTTGCAAAGCCTTTCATATAGGGACCCTTTATGTATATTATGAAACCTTGATGCCCCACTCCCCTCCAGCTGTACATTACCATATTTCTGCAGTGATTTTTGCAATTTTGGCCACTCCATTTCACAATGTTTGCAGTATTGTTATGAATGATTATTTCAATAAAAACGAGAGAAACAAATGCATGAGACATTAAGATGATCTTGCAAAGCCTTTCTTAGACTTAGGGAACCTACATATATGACCCTTTATGCCCCCACCCCCCTCCGGATTTGCATTGCTCATATTTCTTGAGGGATAATGGAAGAGTCCCAATGGTCTGCCCATTTAATTTGTGTTGCCCATGGCAACTGACTATGTGTCCACACTTGACCTAGAGTTGGGGGATATAGGTTTTGGTTTACAAAATAATTAATAAATTTTAACATACTTGTGAATCAACACACTAATAATATTTAAGGTAGTTGTACAGTAAAAACATAAATCTTATTAATAAACCCATTACCTATGGGAACCTGGGCCCATATTCCTAAAACCCTGCTAGCTTAGTTCCATACTAAGTCTATTCTAGCTCATACAGTTGAGTGAGCAATGTCAAGCAATTTATGTAGTCTCCAATTATGATTGGCTGGGTTAGCCTTTGGTATTGGTCAGCTAACCCTAGCTAGCAAATAAAAGATCTTTCGATTGATTCTTAGCCATGTCATAAAAAGAGACTTTATAGCAAGGAACTAAACTAGCAGGCTTTTAATTTTTTTTTATTAAAATGGGCCCAGGTAGTTATGCAATAAAAACATCAATCTGAAATAGTTATATAATAGTTATATAATTATATAATATAATAAATAATTATAGAGATGTTTCGATTTATATACAGCGCCCAATATTATTGATATTCCTCTCCAAGCGCTTCAATCCAATAGAATAGGGTCCTGGGAAAACCGAGGCTAGTGTGGACACGTTGCTGCAGACATCCTGACGATTGTCTTTTCCTCCGGGTGAGTGGGTGACTGGGGATGGTGAGTCACATGCATAGAGGAGAACAATAGCCATACGTCTACTCAAATCTTGGGATAACTCGTCAGTCAGTCGGTCTGTCACAGCCCAGGGGGTTGTTTCACAAAGATCCTAAGTTGAACTTAACTCTAAGTTGGACTTACATTTTTTATGGAAAGCTGTTTAATAGTTTCTTTGAAAAATTGTTGAAAAGGATTTGTCAACCCGTTCCCTTCGAGATTCTGAAATTTCCATAGACTTTGTACACAACCCACCCGGTTCCCGTAGTCAAGGGTTAAAAGCCACAAAATGTTGATTCAAATGTTCTTGATGTAAAATTTATTTTAAGTGTAAAATACTCACATTCTTGCTTTTAAATATGTTTTATTCCAAGGCTACAAATGGCTTTCCATAATAGTTAGGTCCAACTTAGAGTTAAGTTAACTTTGAATCTTTGTGAAACACCCCCAGGTTTTTTTCTTTTCGTTTTGCTAGTAGAAAAAAACCCACAATGAAACAAGAGAAGATCAATGATGTAATGATTGGTTGGAATGTATCATACCTTCCTCCGGGCAAGGTGTAATCTCACATTATACATACATTATTTGTCAAAAATTTCTATGATTTTCTTTTTCAAGACATAAGAGAATGTAGGAGAATAGTTGCAATTAGGAACACGTTGTCTACTTAAATCTTAGGATAACTTGTCAGTCACGTCACATCACAGGCTTTTAAAAAAAATTTCTAGCAGAAGAAACCAGAATTTTGTTAAGTATCACATCTTATTCTGGGGAGGTTTAATTTCATATTGTATATAATGTACATTTATCAAACATGCTGCAATTTTCTTTTTGAAACATGAGTGAATGTAGGAGAATAATTACAGTTAGAAGGAACATGTCTACTCAAATCTTAATATTCCTTATAGTCATGTCACAGGGCCTTTCATTTTTTGTTATAATAGAAAAAAAAAAGTAAACCTATTTTCCATACCTTTTTTTAGTATTCCTATTTTCCTTACCTTTTTTTAATATACCTATTTTCCATACCTTTTTTTAGTAAACCTATTTTCCTTACCTTTTTTTAGTATTCCTATTTTCCATACCTTTTTTTAGTATACCTATTTTCCATACCTTATTTTAGTATACCTATTTTCCTTACCTTTCCTATTTTCCATACCTTTTTTTAGTATACCTATTTTCCTTACCTTTTTTTAGTATTCCTATTTTCCATACCTTTTTTTAGTATACTAAAAAAAAAGAGAAGATTTTCAACCAGACATTGACAAAATTAGAAAAATCTAAGTTTTCTTTCATGTCATGCTTCATCTATAATTATAGGTTTGATCAGGAAAGAGTGATATTTTGAATAGTTACAAATTTACTCATGTAATTTCATTTTCGGCCCAGTAAATATTTTGTTCGGGCCACCAGAAAGAAATGATTTCACTGGCCCCACTGGGACACTGACAGGAAAGGTAAGTGTGGAGCCCTGCGTCGGGGTTTCTTGTTTCTGGCCCTTCCAGTAGAGAACAAATGAGGGAAGACATCCATGGATGAAATGGCTTTGTTTTCCTTGATAGTAAAAGCTAAAGCAGATGAAGGATTTGATTACTCCTTGAGGAAGAACTAGATCAGTGGAAAATATGGGGATTTAGCCCCAAAATGCCAAAACAGAGTCCCCTCATGCAATTGCAAGAAATCAATGGTAGAACCCCATAAATCCCCATAGAATTCACTACGGAACACATTTCAGAACTTGATATTTTAATACAGGCAGACTTACGAAGTAGCCTCCCCAAAATATGGTTATTTTCCCTCTGAAATCGATTAAATGGATTCAAACTTCTTTTGGGCAGACTCAGTTTTTGTTATTTTTTTGTATACCCTCTGTTAGTTATTATATATTTTGTCTCTGTATCTAGGAATGTGATTTTGTTAATAGAAAGGGAAGATACAAGTATACTTAATTTCTTTTTGTTCAACACTTGTAATTATACTTTTTTTGTTTTTAAAAGTAAAAACAAAAATAGTCCTTTCATCTTTAGTTATTTTTTTCTTGTTCAACACTTGTATTATGAATTTTTGTTTTTAAAGTAAAACAAAAATATTCCTTTTTATCTTTAGTCATGCAGTTGTGGTGAAAAAGCGATTATCTCCAACATTGATGAAATCTTCCTTTGAACAGGCATATTTTCTTCCCTTTCAACATGCTTAATGTACAAGATAACATGATGATAATGATGTATCGATTCATCTTTAATGCATCTAACCTTAAGGCATAGTATGAGGATAAACAGAAAATGGATGAAATCTGACTTTGAGGGAGCGTAATGTCTCTCCTTTTAATAATGATATTGTTTTGCTAACATGAGTAATTCATGTCTTTCGGAAATCCTGTATCTCTGGATCTTTATGCAGAGGATTTATCTGTCCATCAATTCATAGTTAAGAGCTAAGGACTTAGCTTGTAAAGTGAAATAGGATACCGAGAACGCACATAATCTCAATTTAACGTATTGCGATATCAATATCTGAATTATTCAGTCGCATATTAGCATTTCAAATGGAATAGCCACAGGCAAAGATGATTTACAATATTTTCAAAGATATGATGCTGAATTGTACCAGTTGTGTTTATTTATTTTCCAGTATTTTGAATGACATGTTCTTCAATACATAAAGTAGGGCAAGATAATATCTTTCTGAATACATAAATGGTGGCAAGTAAAATCAAGACTTTGGTGGCCAAAAACATAATTTGGGTGACCCACATAATTATAAGGATTTACATTTTGGTTACTTTTAGTTGCCAAGTCAGGCAACTTAATTTTAAAATTTTGTTTTTGAACTTTGGCTAATGAACATGTCGCTAGCGGCTTCCCAGCTAGCAACATGTCTTGCCATCCAACCAACATTAGCAAAAATAGGACAAGCAAGCAAGCAAACAAGCCAGCATGGCTATACACCATACATCAGTTTGGCTTGTAAGCGACCCAATTTTCCAACCTTTCAAGCAAGCAAGTATCCCATATTCCCATCTACCGTTAATCAATCTAGTACGCACGCAAGCCAGCAAGCAAGCAAGTTCTGAGCATCTTCAGTTGGCACGCAGCCCTAGCATTGACCCAGGGAGTAGAGAGCATTCCCCCACTCACAGCTATCACAGCTTTAGTCGATGAGAGAGACGCAGTGAGACACAACACGGGAGCTAGCTGCTGTGCGGTCGGTCGCTGTAATTACAATTTGATTGTTCATATCGGCATCATACTGTTTGTCAACATCGTTCAGGAAGGGAAGCCCCTTGTATTCGCTCGTCGTCGTTGTGACAGTGTGGGCTCTTTTTTGCTTGGCGGATGTTGCATATTGTTTTGACTGCAGAAAAAGTGGAATACTTGATTAGATAACAAAAAAAAGTTATAAAAGAGGTAATTATATTTTCATTGTTCATAGCGGCATCATACTGTTCATCAACATTGATGAGGACCGGAAGCTCCTCTTTATTTGCCTGTCGTGACATTGTGGCTTTGCAGATGTGATATTGTTTTGATATTGTTTAGATTTTAATTGTTAATGCTGGTGGCATCACTGTTAGTCAGCGTTGTTCAGGAAGGGAAGCCTTTTGTATTGCGCTGGTCGTTGTGACATTGTGGCTTAGCGGATGTGATATTGGTTGGGCAGCCGAAAAAAAAAGAATATCTCATAAAAAAAGGTTGTAAAAGAGGTTATTAGCTATAACGGTTCATAGTGGTGTAGGGGATGAAGAAACGGAGCAAATAATCACTTGTAATTGTACTTGTCATTGTGGCTTGTCAAATGTTATATTGCTTTAGCTGCGGAAAAAACAATTTGTATGAAAGGTGTTCAATTGTTCATAGCGGTGTAGAAGAAAAAAGGGGGAAAAAGTATTCTTACTCAGTTGTCATTGTGACATTGTCTTGGCCGGTGTCATATGGTTTTAGCTGCAGAAAAGTTGGAATACTTGATTTAAGAAACAAAAATTATGAATCAGGTGATTACATTTTAATTGTTCATGCTGTGAATAGGAAACAGAAAACGAGCCCCTCTTGTTGTTGTGACATCATGGCTTTGCAGATTTGATATTGTTTTGAATGTGTGGGGGGGGGGGGGGGGGGGGAAAGGAATACCTGATTGAAAAATGAGGTAATTAGTTTTTAATTGTTCATAGTGATTGGTGAAGAAGAAGAAAAGGGAGACCTTCTATTTCCTTTTCATTGTGACATTGTGGCTTGGCTAATGTGATATCTTGTTTTACAGCAGACAATAGGGACTAACTCATACAAAAAGTGGTAATTATCTTTTGATTGTTCATATTGGCTTCTAGTGTGTCAACATTGAAGTAAAGGAGAGCCTTTATCGCTCGCTTCTTATTGTGACATTGTAATCCCACGGATGCCATATCTGTTTTTCCATGATAGATTCCATTAAAAGGAATGAAAGACGTCTAATAATTGCTTAAGGAATATAGAATTCTGCTAATTAAGCTTTGTCTCCCCGCAGAGGAAATATTGTTGATTTTATTTGCAAGGTTGGAGTGCACTGAATTGGTGTTGTTTTCATTAGGAAGGGTAATAGGGAAGAGATATATGTGCTATATATCTCAACAAAAGAAATGTTGGATAATGAGTATGAAATTCTGCTAACAGAGCTTTTTTTTTATTTGCAGAGGAAATATAAAGCTCAATAAAAATGTAAGTGCTTATATTTTGTTTAATTGATAGGGAAAAAAGAAAGCATTGTGTATTTTGACTACTCTAAACCAAGGGAACAGAGAAGAAATATGTGATATCACAAACAAAGAAATGTTGGAAAATAATTTATATGAATAATGACATTCTGCTAATTAAGCTGTTGTCTACCCAAAGAGGAAATATTGTTGATTTATTTGATAGGTTGGGGCTCAATGAAACTTACTATTTTTAACAATTTATTTGTCTCTTTCGATCTCAGTACGTCAGTAGCAATTTCCTGATGAATTGATTGGTCATTTATAGATCTCCATGTATGTATAGTGGATGCATTTATGGTTCAATCAAATTGAAGCTTTTTGCCAGTTCTTGGTTTGGTCATTGTCGATTTGTAATTGTTGCTGCTGCTAGTGTGGTTGTGGATGTAATATTCTAGGCTTCTCTTCAGTTAATTGAGGAACAAAAGATGCTTTGTTTAAGAAATGAAATCTGGGGGAACACAATGTTTAAATTTTTGTTATCTCTTTGTCTTTTTTAATGTATTGCTAATAAGACATAATGCAAGTGCATAATCTGCTTTTTTTAATCCTGAGGTATGAATTCAAGTGTATACAATTTTACTGACTTTTTATGGCTTTCAGCTCGATGCACAGTTTAATAGTTATGATGACCATTCATTTTGTCTAGATATTCATGTTTGTAGTGTAGGCTGACAGTATGCTGCTTTCATCAATAAACTTGTCTAATTTGTTAGGCCTGACCTTCATTCACATGCACGCCCTCCATCGGAAGTGTTTTGTAGAGCTCTGTAATTGAGAGTCGTAGCAATTAGGGAGCATATAATTAGCATTTTTTGCCAATCAACATGGATTCCCACAATCAGATCATGTTAATTAACCTGCTCCCTACTTAGATTTCACAATTCCCATAGAGTAGGAAATAGAGTACATACCAGGGTTCCTGATGGCAATTGATTAATAAAGCCTTTTGGCAATGCTAGAAATTAACATTTTTGCCTTGTGGCCCAGTCGGGCAAGTAAAAACAAATTTGTTCAACTTCTAGTGGCCCGGAACGTATATCTATTGGCCCCAAACAAAGAAAAACATAACAAATCCTGTGACATTTGCTTGCCCGATCGGGCCAGTAGAATTTAGGATCAATGAAATTTGGTGGCCCGAAGCTAATTTTTAGTGGCCAGTGGGCCTATGCTAATTTCGAGCACTGCTTTCGGGACTGATTTGGAAAATACACGCTGGGCTGGGGTCTACGATGCAAAATGCATTTAGTACCAAAATTTAATTGCTTTTGACAGGTTTAATCATCAGCCTTTTTATTGTAAAATTGTATTTTTATCCATTACAGTTGTGTACTTGACCTATTATAACGTTGTAAACTTGTAATTTGTGTTTCAATAGAATTCAGTAATTTAGTTTATATAATCATGGATACTGTACTGTGCACCTGACTGAAAGCATTTTACACGTAATTGGAAATCTGATTAATGAACTTTATTCATGAGCTGACTTCTGAAGTCGTCTGATCTTTCTCTTGGGCCAGTTAATAGTAGGTCATCCTTGATTACGCATAATTAAGAGGATGATTCATTCTACTCTTAGGAGATTTCATATACTTAAAGGGTACCACCACCCAAAAATAATATTCTTATAAATTGAAAGGTAGCATCTTTAGTAGTCCATTCCATCAACAAGTTTAGAAAAATATGTTTCCAGAAAAAAATATATAATTGGAAAATGCATCACCATTCTAAAGCATGCGTTCATGGGTCTGCATGTACGAAGACTACCTTTGTCCAGAGCGAACGAATCGTCCAGGATTCTTGTCTCCAAACGTACGCGTGAATAGCATTGGCGCACTCGCAAATGTTTGGAGCGTACAGAACCAGGAAATAATAATGGTTCCGTAAGTGGTGGTAATTAATTGCATTGTTTATGAATTACACAACCCTTTGCAAAATGTTGGGTATCTATTTGATAGCACAAAACGGTACCAAAACATATAATTATGTGTCGTTCTTTGCCTGGTGGTCCCCTTTAACCTTTTGCTTAGGAGAGCCAAGTGGACAGTATATTAACTCATTGCCTACAGGAAGATGGGGGTCATGTATTCATTCTGTGGGGATTGCAAAAACCTAGTAGGGAGTTGGTAAAATGTAATCTTGAGACCTGTTAGCTTTTAAAATAATTCACATAAAATCCCTTGAAATTTTAATCCAAGTTCATTTACATGAATATGTGGAACAAATTAACCTAATATAATGGACTTTTATAGATAATCCCAAATTTCAGATTTAGAAATAACAATACTTGTGCCCTTCTTCTTCTGAAAGACTATAGTACTTTCCACTCATGCTCAAATAATATTGCTGATATGATAAACATAAATGACCCTGTGTTGGTTTGGGTGCAGAAGGAATTTATATTGTACAGGTATATTGTGGGTACATTTTATACTTGACCTTTATAAACTTGCAGAGCATACTGTGCATCTCTGTTCTGTGACAAAAGCATTCAAAATTAGTATTTTTGTTCAATGCTGATTTTTATTCTTCATAATGGCAATCATTTTTTTCCTCATATTTATGATCATTTTCATTCATATATACTGTATGAACTCCCTTTTATACAAACCTGGAAGGCATTCGTTTAGTTATTGATTGGAGCGCTTCAGGGAAGTGATCATTTAATTTGCCGCAGTCCTCGACATTTCTGCGCGCTCCTGGCACACTTCTTAGTCGTGCGGAGCGAGAACGCAGTTCATGCCGAGTTTGATCAAGAACATTTGATGCAATTAGGCTGGTGCCGTTTTTCTCTCCTACCTAATTTTTTCCTTGTTTGATATATCTCGATTCTTTTTGAACATCTCTATCGATCTGGATCGTTCTGAATCTAGGTTCAATGAATTGTGTTGTTCCTTTTTCTGTTAGGGTGTGTTTAACTTTTAACAATCGTAATTTCCTCTGTAAATTATGAATTAAATTATTTATGTGCATTTTGTCTCCCCTGACTGTATTTTTATTTTATATTTAGAATCTAGGTTCGGTGGATTGTGTTGTTGTTTTTCCTGCTGAAGTGTGTTTAACTTTGAACAATCCTACTTTCCTGGGGAAATCATGAGTGCAATTATTTTTGTGCATCCCATCTCCCCCATCTCTATTTTTATTCAATATTTTGAACATATTTTGAACAAATTGCTCTGCTTTCTATGCAATAGATTGCAGGAGTGTATTTTAACCAATTGCTTATGGGAGCCTGGTGGATTCTGTATTAATAGCTTTGTCGGAATTGCAAACTTAAGTAGGGAATAGGTTTAAATTTAATTTTTTTTATTGGAGTATAGCAGTGTGAAATCTCAGAGATGATGATTATATAACATCCGTGCAGTTTCTCCCCTGTCTTTAAATTATTTTTGTGAGATATTTTGATCATAATCATTCTAAATCAGATTTTTGATGTATGTGTTTTTCTTTTATTGGCTGGGTTGTGTTTTGTTTGAAAATCTGAAATCCTTAGTAAAAGAATTATAAATAATTTTTATATTTTCGCACAATCAATTTACTGTTATACTTTAAAGTCTTTAATAGCGGTTTGTTTGATATTTTGAACACACATGTATCTCTCTGACTTGGATTGAACGGATTGCTGAAGTAGTTGTTTTTCCATTCTGGAGGGAGTGTGTTTTATTCAAAAATCTTAAATCCGTGGGCAAAGAATTACGATTTTAATTATACAAATTTGAATTTATCTGCACTTTTGTTTCCTCTGTCGTATCTGTTTAACATTCTGGATACGTCTCTCTGCATTTGATTAAACCAACTTGTGACCATATAGCTTTGGAAGTAACTACTTTATTGAATGGATTGCAGGAGTGTGCTTTCGTTTCCCCTGGCTGGAGTAATTTTTATTGGAAAAATAGGATGGCCGTCCCTGGATTCATCTAATAACCTTAGCGAGACGAGACGAGACGAGCTACCAATTTTCGGAGAAACCTCGAGTCTAGCGTTTTACTTGAGCTTGCTGAGCGTCTTATCTTGATTGGAGCAAAATAACCCATTGCCTGCAGGAACCTGGTGGGTCTTGTTTGAAACCAATGGGGGTTGCAAACTTGCAAAATATGGTAGGGCACAGGTTAAATGTCACATATCTTTTATAGTGGTGTACCAGGGAAATGGTCTAGCAAAGATCAAAACAATATTTCAGTCATAGTTTCTGTTAATATGACGTGGATCGTATCCTAGGTTTTTTTTACTTGAGCTTGCTGAGCGCCTGTCCAGTATGGAGGACATTAAATGTCAAATAGCTTCTGTGTGTGTTCTCAAAATGAGTAGACGTACATATATTTCAGTTACAAAGTATGGTGGTAAACTGCAAATGTTCAACAGTGCTCAACTGTAGGGTCTATAGGAGCTGTATGATAAGTATAGGAACTTTCTTAGTTCCTATATACTTATTATATTTCAGTTAAATATTCTGTATGACAGACTGACTATTTAGAAGTTTTAGTTTTGTAGGTTTGCCACCATATGCTTCTATGTCACCAAAATGCTGGATGGGGTCTATGAAGAATGTACATTATAAAAACATCAAAGTCTTGACAAAGTTTTAAATGGAACATGGAAATTTTATAAATTTATAATTTATAAATGCATAATCAGCATTTATATTGTTAATCAAAGACATTTTTGAATAAAGTGAATAGCAAATATTACTTTCATCTCGCAATCCATAAAAAAAAATAATGTTTTTAAATGTTAGCACATATGACATGAAACAACAGTATACTGTTGTTTCATGTCATAGTGTTCAAACCAATCATTTATCACAGTGCAAAACAAAAAGAAGTTAAAGGATTTTTTGTAATTGGGCATGACATTTCCTGTTAGCGTTATCCATTACTATTCTAGGAAGCTAAGCGCTATCAACGATCAGATATCATATTGTCGATTTAGAAAGAGAAGGTTGCTAAGTCACTTTTTTTGTACTTTCGAGATAATCACGTTTAAAGTTTGGAAGACCTGTACACACCTGATTGAGCTCTCTATTTTACTTCTGATAATTGTTCCCCAAATTAGACATAATTATTATCTCAAAATTTGGCATCACAAAAAGAAAGCTCTGACCTACAAGATGCTATGCAAATCTCAATTGAAAAACAAAATTAACTAATAACCCGTTGCTTACAGGAACCGGGTGGGTTGTGTACAAAGTCTATGAGGATTTCTGAATCTCGTAGTGAACGGGTTAATGCCCTTCATCTTGATCTCCATTGACGATATACAGGCATGAGCTCAAAAAAGTTGCTGGGTCATTTTACCCCTCTTCGATGGCCCGCCAAACTAATTACAGATGTCATCATGTCCCGAGACCGGGGCGATGCAAATCTTACAAGAAACAAATGCACGACTAGGAAATAGCTTAATCCGTGTCCTATCATTCCATCTATAGATGGCAATTTAAAAAGTCACCTGCTCAGTAAAGCAAAGTGTACGTGCACCACCACTTGTAATTTAGACAGCCGAACCCAGCAATAACCCATTATACATGGTTTGATTTTTGTGAATCTGACTTGAAGAACCAAAGCCAGGACTAGGAAATAGACGCGTACTATCATTCCATCTTAAGATGGCAATTTAGAAATAGAAATTCACCTGCTCAGCAAAATGTATGTGCAGCACCACCTGAAATCACCACCAAACCCAGTTTTAAAGGTAATGGTTATTATCTGAATTTGTGTTCGTCAGTGTTTTGGTTGGTTTTGAATTCATGTGAAAGTACATTAATTAACCTGTTCCCTTCGAGATGATTTTATCTTCATAGACTTTGTACACAAACCCCCCCTTAAGGGGTTAAGGAAGGAAATTAGAGCGATTCCTTTCCAAGTGCTCGCGTACTTGTGAAATTAGATATTTGGTCAACTGTTCTACCAAACAGTATGACATACCAGCCTATTTTCCTCAACAAAGATAATCACTTACATAATTTTATAGAAGCACTGTCTAAATATTAAATGAATGTATCAGATAATTCATAGCAATTAATTTCATCCATAATTATGCAGAATCAAACATTATTATGGCTTTAATGCTTGTATTGTTACATTTGAACTGAATCAGATCTTAATTTATTGTTTTTGTCAAATGAATATAAAAAAGTCATTTAATAGGGTGCATTTATTTTTTTTTGTTCGGCATTACTGCTTTGAAAAATATTCAGGCTTGGTTCTCTGGAAAATGCATGTTCTACCAATTTATCCAATAGTCTTGAACCGGTTAAGGAATTACTGGTCGGCGGGTCGCATAACGTCCCAGCGGAGAGGAAAAGTCACGGTCGGCGAACGCGGCCCATATACAAAAAACCTCAGAACGAGGTCAGGTATTAATGAGCATAATATTCAGAAAGAATTTTTTTATAAATAGAGATGGCTGTTTTGAAAATGACATGTCTGAACTCCATGATATTCAAAGTTGTGGTAGGAGTAATTTGTGATTTGTGGTCGCATTAATAGCTCTCCCATGGTAGTAATTGGTAGGCTTTCGTGACCACCCCCTCCCCCCCCCCCCCCCTATATCTGCCCTCTTCTTTACCCCATCTCTGCCCCCTCCTCCACCCCAAGTAGTATATGATTTGTGGTGCCATTAACCCCCTCCCCTGCCCACAGGAATCTGGTGCCCTATGTACAAAGTCTACACAGATTTCAGAATCTCGATCAGTTAATAGCTCTCTCATGCTGGTAATTGGTAGGATATCATGACCACCACCCCCACCCCCACCCCTACCCCGCCCCCCTACTTCACCCCCTGCCAACTTTTCCCTCCAGTTTCATAAACCTGTCACTCATGATTTCATCAAATTAGAGAGGAACCATCTCATTTTTGTTATCATTGGTTCATTAATTTTCTTGAGAATAAGAATAAATTGCCTGAGTGATTTGGTCCAATAGTTTTAATTTCAATTTTTACTAGGGTACATGTTTATATCAAAATTAGTGACCTTACTAAACCATCAAGGAAAAGGATTTTATGTGTTTAAACATTATTTTCTATATTTTCTCGCAAACAATAAACTGGCCAAGTGATTTGGTCCATCAGTTTTCATTATAGTTTTACCAGGTACATATTTATATCAAAATAAGTGACCTTAATAGGAGAGGGGGCGGGATTAATGTTTTCAAACATAAAACAACGTTTATTTTTGTTATGAAGATAAGAAAAATGGCCTAGTGATTGGGTCCATTAGTTTTAATTTTATTTTTTTTAAACCAGGGTATATGTTTATATTTAAATTTGTGACTTTAATAAATTGGGGGGGGGGGGGGGGGGGGGGAAGGGGTGCTCTTAGGGCAATTTCGCCCCAAAATCATTAACAAGGCCCAGTCAATTGAATAGAGTTCAATAAAATTAAAAAACAAGGATAGACTGTCATTTTCATACAGCTATTAAAGCTTGTAAAGTAGGACCCTAAAAATGAATTTCAATTTTTTTTTCCCCTGCTCCTATGACTATTATATGGAAGTTGTTAAAGCAATCACTCTGCAGCTGGACACTCATGATTTTCTGGTCCTTGCCACTCGCTCTAGCAGACTGCAGAATCAGAATTGTGAGTGCAGAGCCGACAAGTGATTTTGTTTCCAGCAACTTCCATAACCCTGCACTCTGAAGCTATTAAAACGAGTTGGGATTCACTGTAAAACATTTCCTGAAAATTAGTTTCTACATGTTTGGCAGTGAATCACCAAATTTCTCACACAAAATTTGTGCAAATATTCTTACATAAATTATACCAAGAAAATTATGACTTAGATATAATTTTTCCAAATAAATTCTTCAGTTTAAAGGTATGGTGACAAGAAAACTGCCTCAAAATTGGGTTTTACTGTATCTAAGGTAGATTTTCATGAAGATTACTAATACAAACATATTTTCCTAATGGGAAAACCCGGTAAAATAAAAAAATCAACTTGTAAATTCACTTTCGGAACCCCCGTAAAAAAACTGAGTCCCGGGCGAACAAAAAATGACGTCATCTTTGTGACGTCACCTGCAGGCAATCGCAGTTTAGCTCGGTCATAGACGTACACGCTGAGTGCAATTCTCACGTTGACACAGAGATATTATTTCCATTTGTTTCAACATTTGCAAACATTTGTTCAGGTTTATATCATGGACGATATACACTCAGATGTGTAGCTGCATCCTGCTACAATTCATTTCTTAGCAATTCTTAAGCATTTTCAGTAAAACCTCAATTTACAAGCAAAAACGAGTTTGTTTTACAAGCAAGTCATAGGCTCTGCATGTAAACAATGCACACTCCTCCGCGTTGCGGTCTGCATGTGATGTCATGAATCGGGTGACACGTGCGCACATTCCCGCTGTGCTATAAATGACTTTTTTCAGGAGCATGGAACGCCGATGCGTAATAAAGCAAAAAAGTTGCATGAAATTTACCTTTTTTTCCCAACTTAAGGATTTCTTTGAAAAAAAGAGTGTGGTATATCAATAAAGGCACATATTTAAAGCTATAAACCTGAATCAAAGCCGGGATTACCCCCCTCCTTTAAGGAATAGTAAAGTTTTGGTTTAGAGGTCACTTCAACAATTATTAATTATTTGAAATGCAAGAGCACACAATTTTCAATGGAAAACACCATTTGTTTGATCAAAATCCATTCAGAAATGGCTGAAATATCCCCAAGTCATTCAAATATAGTTTTATATTTAATTATTATTATATTGTATGTTCTTGATAGTTAATTGATAGTTTATTTGAGCTGCAGTGAACCACTTGATTGGCCTTCCAGAGCTTCACCAATGCTCTGGTAGGCTATTGTTCACAATTGCATTGTATATATACTCCGCAAAAAAAGAAACTGGACACTTGTATGATACCAAATATTTCGTATTCATTAACTATAAAATATATGATATTGTATATCAAATTAAAGATAAAATTACCCTCTTCAATATTCGCATGAAATCCAGATGAAATCATTCATGCATGACTTGTCACGGTCAATTAACCACACCAAAGTCTGTTTTCAAAAATAGCAAAAATGGAACATCTACTCAACCATATAAATGTTGATAAGCCTAATCTAAAACGCTATATTCATGAGATGGCATAATTTTTCAATACAAATGTGACCTTTTCTATCTTCATCTCAATAAAGAGTATAAATGAAGACAAATTGTGAACGTTAAAGGTGTTATTTTCATCCAAAAGTAACACAATAGGGAATTCCATGGCAAAGCTTTATTAGTCAAAACCACAGTTTGTGCCCTTATTTCAGCATGAAAATGGTATAAATTTTTCTCAAGAATTATACCGTAGTCCAAAGATCTTCAAAACCTGAAGTCACCCTTGGTCAAAGATTTGGGCAGTCTTTAACATGACATTTCTCTAGGTAACTATGGTTAAAATTGCAGGGGACACATGAAATAGACAAGCTTCATGCCTGTAATACAGACCATTATGATAATGCTCTCATAACCTGACCCTGTTTTATTGACAAATTTGTATTTCCAGAGTTTGTTCATAACAATAAAGTTGAATAATGTCATAATTTACTTGCCCCGCACATCTTGTTTTAAGTGAAACGCTTATTATCATTTCAGTCGAATGGTGTGGTCCTCCATTGTTTTGCTATTTTTGAAAACAGACCTTGCTAGTGTTAATTGACCATGGTATTTCATGCATGAACGATTACACGTTTAAATTATACCCTGCATGTAGAGGACTAAATTCCCATTAATTTGATATATGATCATGTACACTTTATCGTACATTGGTATGAAATATTTCAACTTATACAAGTGTCCAGTTTCTTTTTTTGCGGAGTATATATTTAAAATAAACTTACAAAACAAAAACAAAACTTGTGGCCATTCACCCTTATACCAAAACACAGAATTATAGAATCATTACTATTCAGTTTTCAATGATGATACATTCAATAATGATTAGCCTCTACAATTAAGTTTGACAAGAACCTTAATACCCTAAGGCAACAAATAGGACTTCCTTGTAAATGAATTCAAGCTTTCAGCACTGACAAGAAAATGGCAATGTATGCCCAGGGCCATGTGTGTTAGCCGAGGAATTAATTGAATAATTAAGGATACGACTACATTATGACATTGAGATAACTAGTCCATATGTTACACTTTTGTTTGACTAAATGATGAAATGCCAGAAGTGTTGCTGCCTACTCCAAAGTTTGGTTGATTTTTTAAAAGTGAAGGAAAGAAAGGGCGTAAATGTTAAAAAGTGTTAGAGGACATTTCATCCACTTTTTGAGCCTGTTCTCAAATGTTGCTGCCTAAGCCAAAGTTTGGTTAATATTTTAAATAGTAAAGAAAAGAAAGAGCATGAATGCTTAATAGTGTTAGAGGACATTTCATCCGTTTTTAGAGCCTCTCCTCTCGTGTCATGTCCCTCTTGTTTCTGTGAAAGTAAACGTAATGCATCTCTCGTCTGGGCCTGAGGGGAATAGCGGAGGTCGGATGAACAGATTCTGGAGAGAGACTCGAGAGAGAGCGAGAGGCGATGCAACCTTACTGGTTTGGTGTGCCCGGGCAATTCGATCGGCTCTCGTATTCTGTTTCTTCGAAGATGGCTCACTTTGCGTCTTCGTTGTCGTCGAAAGAGTCTGGTCGTGATGCTTGAAGACTTGAAGGTTGTTGTCGTAAGAGAACAAAAAAAAACAGGACGAAAAACAGTCAACTAATGGAAGGTGGCACCATTTTGGTTTGTCTTCTCAAACAGAGCGTCTTCGTTGTTGTTAGAGTCCCAGACGGTCATGATGCTTGAAGACTTAAAATTTTTTTTTACATCTTTGTTGTCAGGGGAGAAAAAAGACAGGAAGAAGAACAGTCAACAGATGGAAGCGTGGCACCATTTTGGTTTGTCATCGCAAACAGAGCTTGAGCTCTGCCCCGTAGACACCTGGAATCTGCTGTTCTAAGAAAGCAGAGGTAGTGTATCTATTGTCTTTAATATGAAAAAAGAAACACGCTTGGCAATAAAAAGAAAGCAATAGAGGGGGGATTGTCCACATTTTTATCACAGATAATTTACCTTTTTAAGTTAGCTGATGTCACATCTCTCTTGAAGATTTATACCAAAAAATTGGATTTGAGGCAGACCGAAACAAGTTTGTACAAATGTGTTTATAAATACTGATCAAAATGTACAATTATCGATAGAAATGTTCAGTTATTAATGCAAACTTTCAATTACCAATCAAAATGTTAAATAACCAACAAGGATTCAGGAAAATTTAGCTCGGCCAGTTGCATCTGACTGGTCCAGTACCAGGAATTCAAAACATGGATGGAATGGATAGATGAGATGATGATGATGACCCGTCGCATTCGTCAAGCACAATTTATTTGCATCGCTTCATCTTCAGGGAATGCCGATGGCATCATTAGCATGGTTCTCATCAGTTGACGTGTTTGGAAAAAATCGTCCAATCAGAGCTGAATCTCGGATGTCATAATTAGCTTCATAGCATTCATCAATTGATTTATTGGCGAAAAGAAATACACATTTTTAAAAATAACCATTAACCAAGGAGAGTTTGAGTGATTTGGATTTGTGGTTCATGTATGTTGATTGCATCATTAGCTGATTAGTTCTCAAAAAGAAGAGAAAATATGGTGTGTTTGGGAATATGTCTTCTAAGCCAAGTAGATTCTGAATATAGTTTGGAGTGTGTCAAGTCCGGATCAAACATACATAGTACCTGGATTTAGGAGGTTTCTGAATCGTCAATGATTATTTTAACAAGTGTAGATATCTTGTAGTAATAGTAGCTAGCATGGTTGGGTAATTAATATGCTTCAATTTGGATTTAGGAATGTCTGCAAAAAAATGGTTGACTTTGAGCCAAGTATTATAATAGCGTCAATCTTCTAAAAAGAGATCTCTTTGAATTCCTATGATGGTCATCACTTTCCTGGTCCCTGCAACTCTTCTTATTCACCTCTCTCGACATCGTAGGGATCACAATCATCCG
Organism: Echinarachnius parma; assembly: GCA_037951105.1. Taxonomy (NCBI): domain Eukaryota; kingdom Metazoa; phylum Echinodermata; class Echinoidea; order Clypeasteroida; family Echinarachniidae; genus Echinarachnius; species Echinarachnius parma. Next base: position 22,815 of record JBAMJV010006490.1, on the reverse strand, counting down.
GGGATTTATTCACGAAAATAATTAGGAGACCCCTTGCCGCCTCGGATTTGTTTTGACTTGGCAGACGCCACAGCTCGCTTGACGATGGTTTCACTTTGCGTTGGCAGGTTTTTGCGAGAATTTTTGCCCCGGGCGGGTACAGGCTAAGACAAGCAGCGCACGTCTCAAATATCTATCAAGAGTTTGGACGGGCATAGCTTGTGTGCCTTTTCATACACGCTTTCAGACGGACCAATTTTCATCGGTATTGAAAGTGCACTATCTGGAGTGTTGCATTATCAGAGTATTTAACTGCGCGCTGAATCAAATTTGAGGTGTAATACTTCTCCAGTGAATTATGCTCAATCTGAATGGCTCATAACTAATATTACTTTTGTTTACCCAGTTGATGCTTGCTGGAATTTGGAATTTTATTTGTGTATCATCAGTGTCACACTGGCAGATCGAATGTGAGGTTTTACACTTCTCTGATGAATAAAAAGCTCTGTCCGAAAGGCCCCTACTGATTTTACTGTTGTTTACCTTGTATCATGTTGATTTATTGTCTGTGTCAAACAGATTAAAGTTGGTCTGAAAACCGTATTAGCATCTTGTCAGGGTTTTGTTTGGATGGGATTCAATGGTGCATTTACCATGCTTAGATATCAAAGTATATTTATACGAAGTATCTATTTCATGGTGATGTCTAATATAAATATCCATATTGTAAACATCTATTGATATTAAAAATGTGCTTATTTGAGCATTGTCGATACATATAAAATCAGATGTCAATTATAGGGTGTAGTGAAGTCCTGATGTGGTTTACTAATTCTATAACATCCAGCTCTTATGTGGCTTAATATTTAATGTTGTACAAAAGGTAGACAAATTCGTGAATGTTTCACATTCATTTGCATTTTAGATTATATTGTTAAATAATAACATACCTAAGAATGAATGAGTATGAAGTTTCACTATTGCAATCTTCTCTGTCAGTTTTGTTTTTTAATGGGAGATCAATTTGTTATCATATCAAGAATCGGCATTTATGAAAAAATGATTATGACGTCAGTTTGTAAATCAGATGTGCCATCTTGCAGTGACATCTTGCGAATGCCTTGGCGCAGGGCGCAACATGCACACTGGCTCAGCGGGCTGTATAGTGCATTTCAAACTAGCCTAGTGCAAGCCTCCACACTAACTTTTATCTCTACTATAGCCCGTTTGGGATAATAAAATCATAAATGTTCAAAGTTTACTTGCCCAAACAGAAAATTTACTTGCCCACTTACTTATAGATGAGAGTTAATACCGATAAGGAATTACATTCTGATCTTGAAGTTGAAAAAAAATGTAAGTAGACCTATTGGGGAAGCAAGATGGACCATTAATGTAATTTAACTTGCCCAACATCAATCTTGACTTGCCCCGGGCAATAGGGCAAGTGCTAGTGTTGAGCCCTGCCTAGTGTACCACGGTGTAGCATTTTGAACGTGCCCTCAATATCCCCATGCATTAAAACTTTAAAGGGATAGTTGAGTTTTGGTAAAGAGAGTACAGTTCTGGTCAAACTGAATTTCAGTTACCAAAATCTGCACCATTACATTATACACTAATAGATATAACTCCACCATGCTCAAAAGGAATACAAAATTACAAACGACTATTAGTAAAAAGCCTGTTATCATTCAAAAAGAGCCGTTAAAACTCAAGAGGGTGCTCTCTAAAAACTCATTGGTTTCAACCATTTAAAATAAAATATTGTGCATGTGATGTTTTGTTGAAATCGTGATTAGATAGAGAGATAATCAACAACTATTTAAAAACCTCTTTTGTAAATTTTTGAAAAGAGGAAGCATTTTTTACATTTTTTTAACGGCTGGTTCAAAATTATCAAATATTTGTGGGCCCCCACAATTATTACAAATGGTTATGTTTTTGGATATTTCAGCCGTTTCTGAACCGATTTTGATCAAATAAAGTTTATTCTTTCATTAAAATTGTATGCTCTTTCAAATTTGACACTCAGTTTTTCATTATCTCACAACAAATTATTTTGTTTAGCGCCCTCTATACCAAAACTCAACTCTTTAACTCGGTGCAAGCTAAAGAGCAAAAATAATCCAGCTTAATTCTCTTCCAGCCAAAAGAGCAGAAATTATCTAGCTGCCTTAATTCCCTCAGAGTCCAAAAGGCAATAATATGATCCAATACACCCTGCGAGCAATAAGACTAGATGGGTTACAGCAATATTGTAGATGAGCATTGTTAAAGGGATGTAGTAACCATCCTGACACATGCAAAAACCAACAAACGGTAGATAAAATGTGTATTATAACTGTAGTCCAGTTGTTCAAATATTATGTGTCATGATAAATGGATGTCATAAGGCCAAGTAATGAGTGAAAATGCAAAGAGCTATTTGCAGACTCATTGCCATAGGTTTATACAAAGTTGAAGTAATCTTCTAAATTGTTTTGAATAAGTCATATTACATCTCAATAACAGAGTAAATAAAAAAAACTGTTTTCATACTTAAATCAGTTAGTGGAAAACAGCAAGACTTAGAAGAACTATTAGTGTGAGTTTGGTAAATTAAGACAAACTTAATACTAGATCCCTTTAAGCACATGACTGTCTGGTATAGGTAATGGGAGCTTAAAGTTAACACCTTGCAAGCACTAAGAGCAAAAGTGATCAAGTTTCACTCCCTCTAAGCCCCAAAAGGCAACAGAATGATCCAATACGTTGTAAGAGAATTAAAATGCATAGGTTAAAGCAATAGTGCTGGGGAGCATTCTAAACATTAGCACATAACTCCTGTAGCAAAAGTGATGGGAGCTAAGTTAACACCTTGCAGGCCGTAATAGCAACAGTGATCAAGTTTAATTCCCTCTAAGCCCCCAAAAGGCAATAGAATGATCCAATACTCCATGAGCCGTTACACTAACAAGTGAGACCCTATCTCAGAGAATTCACGCTAATTATTCACCTGCCCCCGGTCTTTGCTCCTGATTAGTCTGGCGATGATACCCAACTGTCATGTCCCACTGACAGGGTGACATATTCAGTGTTTACCTTGATGGGGAAAGTGCAAATAGGGGGTGAAATATGGGGGGGGGGGGCAATGCTTACCCATGCAAGAAATTAAAATCACTTGCCCCCACCTCCATGTCTTCTTCTTGTTATTAGTTTGTTGATGATATGGAATGGTCACAGCTCACTGTCACAGTGTCAAAGCCAGAGTTTCCCCTGATGGGGGTGTGGGCACAGGGGGCTAGATTTTCCCTATGCGAAAAACTGATCACCCCCCCCCCCCCCCCCCCCACCCTCCTCCCCCTCTCCCTGTCTTCTTTTTTTGTGATTAGTCTGTTGATGAAACGAAACTGTCATATCTTCCAGACGCAATGGCATAGCCATGTTTTATGTGTACCTAGATGGGGGTCTCTTAAGGGGGGGGGGGGGGGGGGCAATAACAATAGTATACCCATGAGGGTATCAGGATGTGCAAAAAATATCAATGTGTAAATTACATCTTCATTTTCATTTTTGTCTTTCCTCATGGGGGCTAGTAGGGGGCTGAAATCCTCACAAAGGACTTGTCCCTCCTCTATAGGTGGGTCACGTCTGGCTGACGTAGCTCAATGTTACTTAATGTATCCTGGATGGAACTCAATTAGTCACGGCTGTCTGCACCAGTGGTTACACCAGTGTCTTGTTTTTTAATCTCTTAAAGCTCCTAGAAATTTGTCTTAGATGATGGTGATGGCTATGTGTTGAAAATGATGGATAAAGCTTCATGCTATGTCTGTGGCTAGAACTTTTACACATATTTTGATCTGCTTTAGATATTAATATGTTCCTAAGGAAGATGTAATGGTCCATAAAGTTATTACTCAATGTTACTTAATTTTTCCTTGTGGAAGGAATCCAATTAGTCATGCTTGTCTACACTACCAGCTAAACCACTGTCCTTTCGAATCTCTTTAAAGTTCCCAGGAATGTTTTTATAATATATGATGGTGATGGCTATGTGTTGAAACTTTGGATAAAGCTTCATCCCATGTAGGATAGAAAAGTTTAGCATGTTTCTTCTTTAGATATTAAACTGTTCCTAGGAAAGATGTACTTTTTCCTCTGGATGGAATTCAATTAGTCACCATTGTCTGCACTAGTGGCTATACCAGTGTATTTTTTAAAATCTCTGAAACCTCCAAGGAATGTGTTTATATCTGATTCTGATGGATATTTGTTTGAAATAGGACAAATGGCATATCTTCATGATGTGTCTATGTCTAGGACTGATGACCAGATTTTCATCTTCCAGGGACGTTAATCTGTTCCCTAATAGATTCTTCAATTCCCATCATAGAATTAATTACAGGACCCACCAGGTTCCCCTTTAAGCAATGTGTTAATATATCCGTGGAGGTATGCACTGGCTTAGATGCAAATATTACTCAATATTACTAAAATTACCAATATCACAATGTACCTACAGAAAATGATGATTACTGAGAATGAATTCTGCCAAATGCATTGTAAGTATTTGTCTTCTTTATTGGGTATAAATTTCACTTGCATAATGTGTTGCTATCTTCCTTAGATATTGTGACTTGGGTCGCATATGGCAAAGGCTTGACTCTAGCACTTGCGCGATGGTCCATGTCAAGTCAAATTGGTGTTGAGCCAGTAAAATTTCAATAAAGTAACATTTTAGTGGCCTGATTTGGCAACTAGATTTTCAAACTGATAATGGTAGACTGAGAAAATCTTGTATTCTTCTTCTTTAAGCATCAGTCATATTTTGCAATTTTGGGAGCTGGGAAATTGTTTTTTTGCCCACCAAACATTGAGAACCAATCATTTTACTTGCCCAACTGGACATCTAGACTTTAAAAAAGGTAATAGTGGGGACAGCCCTAACTGAAATTATAGTTCATCCTAGGCTAGCTATTAAGTTTAATGTGTACTTTACAAGTTCTCCATTTTCAATAAAGGAGGTTTTTTGTTAACTTTGTATATATATCTCATTCATCAATACCATAACAGTTGCATTATGTCTTGTTTAATTCTATTTACAATAAGCTATGCATATGTATATATATGTTCTTTTAAATTCCTTCTTCGGTTCAAGTACACTCCACCAGGCAGATGTTTTCATTTTCATTGCCTCGATTTATGTTGATATCATTTAGTATTTTGCCCCTTACAATTTACATCTTCTGCGTAATTCCACTTTCTCATGGAAGGCTGCTTTCGTTGAATCTCGTAATCAAACAGCATAAACAATGCACTATGCCTTGTTTTTGTCGGATCTTCTTATAGATCTACTACCATGAAAATGTATGTTCACTTTGCTTAGAGCAAAAATGATATCATGTGGTATTTTACCCTCCAACATCTTCTGAATGATTCTACTTTCTCGTGGAAGGTTGTTTTCTTTAAATCGACAAAATGCATTATGTCTTGTTTTGTGTCAGATCTTCTTTTATATCTACTTCCATGAAAATTTATGTTCACTTTGCTTGATGCAAAAATGATATCATGTGGTATTTTACCCTCTAACATCTTCTGAAAAATTCCACTTTCTTGTGGAAGGTTGTTTTCTTTAAATCTCATAATTGATGCAGACAAAATGCATAATGTCTTTTTTTTGTCACATATTCTTATAGATCTTCTTCCATGAAAATGTAATAATCAATACAGACAAAATGCATAATGTCTTGTTCTGTTGGTATGATCTTGGAAAGGGTTATTTTTGTTTCGCTCAAAGCTGTATAATTGCTATTATCTAGTATTTCCCCCTAAATTCGACTTGAATAATTCATCAAAGTATTTTAAAGATTTATTTCTTTGAATCTCATCATTCAACAATCATCAATTTATCAATAAAGTTTGCATAAAGTCTTGCATTCTTTGTCTGCTCTTGAAAAGGGTTATAGATCCGATCTCATGAAAATGGTGTTTGTTTTCTCTTTGCTGGAAGCAACATTTCTCCATGAAAAATTAATCAAGATATTTATTTGTTGTCTTCGAATATCATTGTTTAACAGTGCTCAACAAAAACAATTTTGCAATACGACTTGCATTCTTTGTCTGCTCTTGAGAGGGTTATAGATCTACTCGTGAAAATGATGTTTGTTTTCTTTTTGCTTGAAGCGATATTGCTATTATCTCTTAAGTTTGTCTCAAATTCTTTCTGAATAATTAACCAAGGTATTAGGTAGCTTTCTTTGAATCTCATTACATGAACTTAAAACAGTGCTCAACAAAAAAGTTTGCATAATATTGTGCATTCTTTGTCTGGTCTTGAAAAGGGTTTACAAATAGACTACTCTCGTGAAAATGATGTTTGTTTTCTTTTAGCTCGAAGCAATATTGCTATTATCTATTTGTTTTGCCTCATTTCTCCATGAATAATTAATCAAGATATTTATTTGTTGTCTTTGAATCTCATTATTCAACAGTGCTCAACAAAAAAGTTAGCATTTACATATTGCATTCTTTCTCTGCTCTTGAAAAGGGTTTGCAAATAGACTACTCTCATGAAAATGATGTTTGTTTTCTTTTTGCTCGAAGCAATATTGCTATTATCTCGTATTTTGCCTCTAATCCACGGTGAATAATTCATCCACTGTGCTGCATATACCCCTGGCCTTGAATAGCTAGGCTATTGCATAATTCCTTTGCCCTTCCCTTGTTACAGGGCATGTTTGGATCATTCTATATATGACCGGCTATAGCAAAACCCTGCACTTGTCGGTAATTGAAGAAATTTACATTTTAAGTTCACATAATGTGTGTAAAATACTTATGATTGTAAAATTGAAATAATCATATATCTTCACCAATTATTGACCAATTTGTTAGAACAAAGCATCAAATGAAAGCTTGTGATGAGGCCTTTTTAATAATAGTAACATATATATTTTGATTTTTTACCGACAAGTGCAGGGTTTTGCTATAGCCGGTCACATATATGATTGGATTATAGCTACGATGTATTGCATAATTTCCTCTCTCTGTTCCTGGTGAAGTTCATATTTTGATCTTTCTATGATCGGATTAAAGCTACAATATATCGCATAATTCCCACAGCACTGTTCCCAATGCAGTTCATATCTTGGATCTTTCTTATGATCGGATTATAGAGTACAGAAGCCATGACGTCATGAAAAAACTTTTTTTGAATTTTCAAATTTGGACTTCATTTTCAGAAAGAGCATAACAAATAATGTCCAAATACCGAAAATCAAAGGAATAGGTTACGTATTGGCTGAGATATGCCCATCCGAATGAATTTTACTTCAATGGGCAATCAGTGTTATAATGCACTGGTTCCTAAATTTAGGAACCAGTGCACTATAACACTGATTGCCCATTGACCAAAAAATCATTCGGATGGGCATATCTCGGCCAATACGTAACCTATTCCTTTGATTTTCGGTATTTGGACATTATTTGTTATGTTCTTTCTGAAAATGAAGTCCAAATTTGAAAATTCAAAAAAAAATGTTTATGACATCACACTTCACCACTCTATAGCTACGACGTATCGCATAATTCCCACAGCACTGTTCCCGATAAAGTTCATATTTTGATCTTTCTTATGATCGGATTATAGCTACGACGTATTGCATAATTCCCATTCACTGTTCCCGATAAAGTTCATATTTTGATCTTTCTTATTATCAGATTATAGCTACAATGTATTGCATAATTCATATTTTTATCTTTTTCTAATCGCATTTTGAGGGGTTGTTTCTGTGATGGGAACTCAAGTTCTTGTTTATTATTCCAAGTTGGTGCCTGTAATCTTGGGGAAATATAAGGAATGTGTACATGTAAAAATATAATACTAATTATTATTATTAAATAAATTTTTTATTTATTTTTTTTTTGGGGGGGGGGGAATTTTTTTGTTTTCTTAATTTCAAGAACTGCTCTAAATTTACAACAAACAAAAATGGTTATGTTGTTACAATTTTGTTTTTGTTTAATGCCTGTTAGTTTTAAAATTTTACAGTAATTATTGCTTTAATCATTATAGCAAGATTATTTCTCTCTAAATCTACAGTAGTTTAGTAATGCAGTAATGTGCACTTTTCAATTGTATTTGGAATGTGTATTTTTCATTAAAATTCTTTATAATCCTCAATGGAGTCAAGAATGACTTTCCCATTCGAAAGTAGAAAAAAAAAATTGTGGTAGGTAATAAAAAAGACAAAGCGCCCCAATTGAAGGCGGGTTTACACATTTTCATTGCAACTTCTGGGATTCTTAATCTAATTGTTTGTCCCTACACCCACTTCATCGCCATGGCGACGTGTAGTAATTGAAACCTCAATTCTCCTCGAGTGCCTTACGGTTGCGTTGCGTTATAAAAAAAAATGCAGCTGGCACAATCGTTCCCGCCACGGTCACGCACTCTCACTCTCTCGCATTCCCTCATCGTAATGCATCGACAAGGTTAAGATCTCCGGCAGATTGTGTGAGCCGAGCATCTTTTGTAATTTTTCTTTTTTTAATCCTCGCTGACTCCGGTATTGAAATTTCATTCTTTTTTCTTCCTTTCTCTCTTTTTCTTCTGTTGTCTCACAGAAGCATCAGATGTGCAATTTTTGAGTGGAATTTTGTTATTGCCGCGGTTATTGCAGATGGTAGTGAATGAAATAAACACTTGAACATTTTAACGAACGGAACCGGATCTGCCATCTACCACTTGCTAACCATACTTTTCTCATCATCTAAACCCATCTACTACTTGAACTGTCTGCAAGGTATATTAGTTCTATGCGGATTTCAGTATCCGAGAGAGGACAGGTTAACATTGGTGAAGAGAATGTGACTATCGTAATGAGAGACGGGTCGTTATTGTATTGAAGCGGATCTTCAATCTACCACAGTATACAAACCATACTTCTTCTCATCATCACCTAACCCATTGACTACATGAACTGTGTGCGCGGTGTATTAACTCTATGCTGATTTCAATCTCTGGCAGGGAACGTGTTAACATTGTTTAAGAAACAAACTAACTCTCTACGTTTATGTTACTGGCACGGTGAATATATGATTATAATCCTACTTTGGATTCCAGCTTTCATAGTTATTAGTCCCAACATTCAGAACGGGCTCAAGGCCAGTGAATAACAAATAACATTGTTGGATTTGTTCAGTTTGATGAGATCTACATGTACATGGAATGTGTATCTGACGGGATTAGTGAGAGATGGTCATTACTGCACACATATCTATAAATGGATTCTTGCTTTCATTGTACATTTTGACATTCAGAACTTAAACTCAAAGTCAGTGAATAACGTTGTTGAATTTGTTTGATATATACTAAATGTGCGCTACATGTACTGTATGTGAATGGAATAATGAGAGATGTCCATCATTTTATTTCTAGAAGGTTATTCCACCGTTCATTTGAAATTTTGACATTCAAAACTCTTACCTAAAACTCGGATCAGTGCAAGTCATTGTTGAATACAATCCGTATAGTGTGCTCAGTATATGTACATGTATGTCACTGCGTAATGACAGATGTTCGTCGTCATTGTGTAACCAGCGATATATGAGAAATGGATTCTTATCGTATTTTCAGGTATATATATACGACATTCAACATTGATCAAGGTCAGTGAATGTGTGCAGCCCATTTACGCTGATGTACAATTAACTTTAATTTGGCGGAGTAGGATGAAACTGCGCGCACCATTTTGAGAATTGCCATTTAAAGATTTAGAATCGATTTTTTAGCTGGACAAAATTTCTGTGACATTTGAACATCTTTTGTCAACATTTTCCGCACAAAGCTATCTTCTTACACTTCAATACAAATGGACGTATATCTATCAAAATATCATTTAACAGTGCAGGTGGGATTCAATGTTGTACTATCGCAAACATTAACATTTGCGTCTTCTTGAGGAGTGATTCGATCCATTGTTTGTTTAGATAGTGAAAGCGGACTTGAAAAACGGAAAAGGAAATAGACTTTCTATGAAATGCGAGCTGCATATTCTAGGAAGAGAATATTATTTAAATGCTCGAAAGTGAAACTACACTATTTGCATTTGATGATTTGATATTAAACATAACTAGGTGATTGACAAAGCGATAGCATCTCTAGTATTTAATCACTAGTAATTTGCTATCAATTTGTCCCGATGAACTTGACAGCCAACTTCTCTTGAGCTTTGCTAACTTTACATATTGCTATGATTGATATGAGAACATGATGCTCTCACAATTTGGTGACTATTAGGATTTAGGCAATTTACTTCTTTGAAAAGTTTTTGCCATCTCTAGTTATTATTTGTATTCTGCTGGGGAAAAGTTTAGCCAGCCTCTTGTGATTTGAAACAACTTTGTAAGACTTCCGTTATTTCAACTGAGCCTGAGGGTAACTACTCACAGTCTTTGGCAGAGGAACAAGCCAACTACTTTCTATTATTCTCTGTCAGATGATAATTACAGCTATATTCCTGCTGGAGAAAACTTGAGCAAGCCACTTGAGTATAGAAACAACAAATAAAGACTTTCTTCAATTGTTCTAGAAGAGCTTTCTATAAATTACAAGCTGTGTTTATACTAGAAGTAAGCCACTTGTGTGCTCTCTAATGACATAGTAAGACTATAGAGTTGGATCATCTGAAATCAAACAGCTATCAAACTTTCGCAAGAGGACAATTTGACTCCTGTGTCTGATGAGTTTTGCGGCCATGTTCGGGCTGAAGAAGATCAGCTCCTCCCACAGGGAGAAGGAGAAGGAGAAGGAGAGGGAGAAGGAGAAACTGAAGGAGATGGAGCGGGAGAAGGAGAAAGAGAGGGAGGCTATGGATTATTATCAGCAGGAGACGATCACAACGAGTTCGACTCCCAACATCATGTCCATGCTCCCGGTGGCCTCTCGCACGACCAGGACCAACGCTGATATGGTAGGTATACAAAGTAACGAATAAAAGACAAAAATGACTATGAAGAGGGAGATGGAAGGAGCATGAAATTAACCTTTATTGTATTATGTTGTTTACAGATGCATGTTTTTAATCTAACATTTTGAAATTAAACCAACCAATATTCCTTAAAATCTATTGATGTACCACAATTTAAATTAAATGAACAGAAAAGCAAAGAAATGCAATATAAATTACATTGAAAATAATTAACAAAATATGCAGTAGTTTCAGTCTGGGCTATAGTTTGTGTACGCACATGGCGTCTAAATAGAGCTCCGTTTTGTCGACTTATCGGCTGCCCCAAGTCAAACTGTCACATTTGGCAGTACCATTTTATTGATTCGCCACTTAGTCTGTTTGAACAAAATGCAGTGTACGCAATTAACATGTAATGTACCGTGCCGTATCGATTCGGAGCACATTCCGGCTGAACGCAGCGATCGGCACGCCAGAATTGATCTGTTGGCTTAGGCTATATCCCATGATGCAACACCATCCGAGATCATAATTGATGTAGCTTGCTTTTCTGCAGTGTACTATTTTGTTTTTCTATTACGTATTATATTTTGTATCAAATAAATGCTTTGTTTATCTGCTTTGAGAAGTTTGAATGAATGTTTAAATATGAAATCATTGTAGGTTGATTTTAAGGTGTCAAGATGCAACATTGCAATTATCTACCCATCGCATTCAGGGGTGTGTTTCACAAAGATTCTAAGTTGAACTTAACCATTATGGAAAGCTGAATAGTTTCTTTGTAAAATTGTTGAAACAGATCCTTTTAAAGGCATAAATATTGATAAAAATCAGTAATAATTGTCATCATCAAGGAGCCTTGAAGACAGTTATTGATATAGATTTTTTGCTGGAAGTCTCAAATTCTTGCATTTCTTGGCTTTTGAATATGTTTTTATTCCAAGGCTAAAAAAGGCCTACCATAATTTTAAGTACAACTTAGAATCTAAGTTCAACTTAGTATCTTTGTGAAACACCCCCTGGACACTGGTTAACCATGTATTAATTATATAGGAATTAAATAATTGTAACCTACTTGTAGCTAGGAGGGGATGGTTTGAATGCAGTATGCCTTAGAGTTCATTTGAATTACTCAGTGCAATCCCACAATGCAATACATTGCAGCTGCCTGTTAAATAGATACATTATGTAGATATTCCATAATGCAGCACTGTAATTACTAATGCAATCTTGTTTGAATATATGTAGTTTTCTCCATGATGCATCACAGCACTCATTAATGCACGAGCACATAGTATCCCTTGTCCCTCGATGCCCAACTTTTCGTACCTGGATTAGCACATTACATTATTGATCCTCGGCTCTGTCACCAAAACCAAATCCATTAGGGCACCAGTCCAGCAGGGCTCATTTCCCCTTGGTAGTGGACAGATGTAGCATTTTTTCTTTTGTGGGGCGTGGGGGGGGGGGGGGGGGGGGGGGGAAGTAAGGGACTTGATGAGAAAAAGTATAAAAATAAATGAGAAAAAACAAAGCTATTAGTGACCAATGTAAGAGGGTAGTGGGTAACTTGGAAGGATGCTGCAAGGTGGAGGGGGGGAGGGAGGGGGGATGAGGGGGGGGGGGGTGCTTTTTTTAATTGAGAAAAAAAAAAATACTAAAACTAAATCCGTTAGACCACCCGTTGTCGCAGATGAGCTTATTTTCCCATGGTAGTGGATGGGCAATGGGTTACTTGGATGCAGCAATTTGGGGTAGAGGGGGTTTTCATGAAAGAAAGAAAGAAAGAAGAACTAAAACGGAGAGCCATTGGGGCACCCGTTGCAGAGGGTTTATTTTCTCATGGTTACAGATGGGGCAATGGGATACTTTAACCCATTTAGGACTGATTGATTTTGCTAGCAGCTATACATGTTATCTCCATAGACCCAAGCCTGAGTATTATGTGTACCAGTCCTGAATGGGTAAATTAGGCAGGGTGAGGCGGGCATGCATTTTAATAATGTATCATATGATGCGTACATCGTGTGTCTGAGTGTAGAAATGTGACGTTATTTGAAGTGTCTGGAGGCATTTGTACATTTTTATCTTGAGAGAGGGTAACACACTTTCAGTTATTGATCAAATTTGATACCCCCTAATGTTCTCTCTAAACTTAACCTTGTAACATGGCCTTTCCTTCACATGATAATGGGCTTTGATAATGGGTTAAATGCATGCATCATCATCATCATCATCATAATCATCATCATCGTTGCCATCTTCAATACATCATCATCATCGTCATCATCATCGTTATCATTATCATCATCATCATCATGGTCATCACCGTCATCATCACCATCATCATCACCATCATTAGCAGCAGCATTATCATCACCATCAGCAGCAGCATCATCATCATCATCATCATCATCATCATCATCATCATCATCATCATCATCATCATCATCATCATCATCATCATCATCATCATCATCATCATCATCATCATCATCATCATCATCATCATCATCATCATCATCATCATCATCATCATCATCATCACAATCCTCCTCTCCTCCTCTCCTCTTCCTCATCCTCATAATTATCATCACTGCCATCATCTCATTCACCACCATGATTATCACACTAGATTAAGTTTTTGTGGGTAATTACGTCAGCACCTGTGCATATATCAACACAGAAGTAAATGAAGCGTCATCATAATTCGACAATCGAAATATGGAACTGGGGTAAAACTCTCTCGAAGCTACGGCAGATGCGTGCACGTGCAAAGTGTTGCCCAAGGAAAAAAGGAGCTATAATGGTTTCTTCTTTAATCAATTATTTGGTTATATTTAAGTGTAGTCTAATTTGGTTTAGCCTTAAGCAAGTTCCACTACAACCCCTGAACAAAAGAAATTTAGGTCATAAATATTCATCTTTGGGCTAAAAAAAAGGGGGGATAGAAAAATGATAGTAGATTCACCATGTTAGAATGTACCCATGTGTGCGAATTAAATGCTGATTTTCTCATTTCAAGATAACTTCAAGTTATTGCACAATTATGCAATAGCCATGATAATTTTGCATGCATATTACTGATGGTAAAACTAATTGATTTATAAATACATTTACCTGATCTTTACTATTTTCATGTAGCAAGCCAAAGTATAAATCATAAAAAGTCATGTTTTTTTCCTTCTAGGTACATTTAATTACTCTTCACACACTTGAACCTACTGCATATATGATTTTTGTGGGGATAGAAAACATAGAAATATCACAAAAGTGAAAAGATTGTTCTAGGAAACGAGCATAAAATTATATGAGGAAATAGTCATAAAATGTAATTTTTGTTTATGAAAGGAAGCCTTCATATGCTGCAAGGTCGTAACCTTGTTCAGTGTGCTCTGGAGTGTCCACTTGTTTATTTTTAGCACCTGTAGGACTATATTAAACTGTGTCCGGAATATGGGGAAATTATCGCTTCGCACGAATCAAAACTGGCACTTGTACGAGACATTTCCTCGGCTCCATTCAAGCGCCTATTTGCTCCCGCGAGACTGTGGTAAGCTCGGTCTGTTGGTCTTCGAGGCAAAGTCTTAATAATAAAGTTGAGAAAGGAAAATGAATTGTTCAGTTTCAACACTTAATTCATCATCTTTAAGAGAGGAAAATATATAGAATTGTATACAATAGTAAGTTGCAATTTTTTGAATTTTAAGTTGATATTAATTTTTATGTTTTTCTTCATTTGTTGTAATATGCATTGAGAATATGCTTATATTATTATGCACATAATACACAATTCACTAGAGCCATGATTTTGCTGTTATGTGGAGAACAAATTATGACCCCTTCTTACTGTTTAACTCTTTATTGGCCAGTATATCACCCCCCCCCTATCACCCCCCCCCCCCCCCCCCCCCTGCAATGATAATTACTTGAACTCAAGATTATCTTTAAACTTGGTCTACAAAATATGAGACAGAAAAATAAACCTGAAACCTTTCATTACCATTGTGTAAAAAACTTAACCTGTTCAGGCCTGGTCCCCCTCAAAATTCTCGGGCCTGGGTCAATGAAGATTGCATGTTATTTAAAAATCAAATAATTTTGAATCCTATGGCATTTTCATGACAAAAAAACTGAGGGAGGGAGGGGGGGGGGTGGGGGGCGGTAAACTCTATGCTGCTAATGGACTTGAAATGATCTCCGGTATTATCTTGGAATCCGTTGCGCTCTAGGTGTGATTATTGGAAAGCCGACTTAATGTTTTCAGGAAGGATCAAAGACTCGAGGGGGGAAATTTCTTATTTCTTTTTTCCCCCCTTTTCTTGCAGCTGTCCTTTAATAACATGAAGGTTAAAAATTGAGAGTCATTGTGGAAATGAAAGTGTAGATGCATGTTATTTTAAAGAGAATGAACTAGTTTGTTGAATATTATTTTCTTTTCTTTTAGTAACACACATGTTCAAAAATGTAAACTAGTTTTATACAGTTCATGTCTTTTTGTAAAGAATTGATTAGAGAGATAGTTTTACTTTGATGAATAATTTGAAAGAATTTTTTTGATATTCAATGTTTTGGGGTGTTTTAAAACACAAGCTCAGCGTATTTGGCAATTCCATATCGTAGAGTTAGTACAGGGACCACCAGGTTCCTCTTGGGCTAAATGGGTTCAATCATATTAAGATATTACAATAAAAATAACTAAAAGGAACTGAATTACTAACATCAAAACATCACTGAAATATTGTACACTGATGAAAATTAGCACTGGCCTGCTTGCTGGGGCTATTGATCCCGGGCTATTGATATTGAGTTTCGGAGCCTCAATTTGTCATTGATTTAAAATTGTTACTTGCCCGACTTGGCAACAAAATATCACATAATTTTGTATGTTTTTTTGTTGTTTGGTGGGCCACTTAATTCTGGCTTTGGGCCACTAATATTGACAATTCCTGATTTCAGTGGCCCGATTGGGCTACGAGGAAAACAAACAGACAAATTTCTAGCACTTGCCGAACATCACTCACTATCAATACCATACTCCTTGTACTGATACAAATGAATTCAATGCCTGTACTGGTTTTTAGTTGTAAGTAAAATGCTAATGAATTCATTACTCATCCAAGACATTCAGTTAATGTGTTTTGTATGCTAATTACGGTTTCTGTTCTCTCGCCATTTGTTTTATTCATACCCATTTAAAGAATCTACAGTTAGGTGGTTATTGCTTTTATGCAGGATGGCTTTAGGGTGGGAGTGATTAATCGATGGAATACAGATCGGGTTAAATTTTCTTCTTTTCTTCCTTTATTTTTAAATCAATTTGAATCATCATTCGGGTGAGAATATAAATTCCTCTGTTTGGTTTGTATGTTTTTTTGTCTATATAATCCCTTTTTTCAATTTTTATATTTATGCAATTGAATTTGTTTCCATTCAGGCATTTTTATATAATGTGATGATTGATAGATGATGCAGTACAAATGAATAGGTCCTTTCTCCTTCTTCAATTGGTTCTCATAAACTTTAACCCCTTTTGAAACCATGTGATTTGGGTATAGCATGCAGTGTCCATAGACTCCAACACAAATATTTTCAGGACCAGTCTTTAATGGGTTATAAGCTCTTCCATCAGATTCCCATTAGCAATGGGTTAATTAATAGGTCAATTGAAATTAGAAAAGCCCTCTGGAATTACCTTTTTGGAGTTTAATTTGTTGGACTGTGCCCCCCCCCCCCCCCCCAAAAAAAAAAGGAAAACAAAAAAGAAGGTGATTTTCACAGCGTCAGCGTCTTTTTATTTTTGCTCTCTTTTCTGAGGAAATCGATAATTTGTAACTTTGGTTGGAATTCATTAGGTCTGTCAGTTAAGGTTGTCATTTCTTGAATATTTATTATGATGATGATTTTTGGCTTCTCCTCTCTAGTCTAGTCTAGTCTAAATTCTACTGCAAAGTAGAATGTACAACATTTGTCTATGATTTTGAGTTTTTTTGCATTGTTTTAGTGATTTAATATAGTAGGTCAAATAAAAAGAAGAATGTTGTTTAAGGAGAGTTTTGGGACCAAACAGATTTGGTGATTATTATGTCAGCATCCTTGTTCTCTTTCAAGAGGAAATTGATAATTTGTAACATGTGTCCGTTCAAATAATTGGAATCTGTTAGACGGAGCTGCCAAAATAGCTATCATTTTTAATACAGATGTTCATTATTATTTTTTACAATTTCATTTCCACAAGTTTATTTCTTTCTTCTGATGATGATTGTACACTTTGACATTGCCAGTCTATATATATATATTCATCTCTTAAACAATGGTGCATGGACAGAAATCTGTTTGATTTTAGTTGTAATTATAATTTTTTGTGATTATAATTTTAAGAAATTTTATATGGTTTATGAGTGGAGTGCATTGGAGTATCAACAAAGGGGCAATCCGATATAATTATACATTCTAATTCATTGCCTAGGGGAATGTATAAAGCATATATGGAAATCACAAATCATATAGGCACTTCATGAGAATTATGTATGTGTGAGTGTGTGCGTTTGTTTGTGTGTGTGTGTGTGTGTGTGTGTGTGTTTGTATGAATATGTTTGTGTTCAAGTCATAATATGTTCATTTACAATAGAGATTTATTATATGAAGTGATTAGTGTTGGTTCTTGCAGCTTTCAATGCAAAATAAATGATGAATCCTGTCATATCTGGACAAAATTACAGTGTGTATTTTCATGTTTTTGATAATTGTATGTGATTATTTATGTATATATATGTGTGTCATGTTAATTTATATACTCATTTGCAATTCAGATTCCGAACTTATAAAGGGATTTGCATACTGAAATACTAATTGATTTAATGTCTTGCAGTATAGAATATCAAATGATGGAATATATACTTCAACAGGCTTTCCTCAGTCCGGCCTTCCATTATTAAGAAAAAATGACCAGTGGCTATTTTCATGACTGTCTTGCGTGCAAAATGTGTGTGTGTGTTTTGTGTTTATGAATTTAATCATAATTTGCAATAGAAATTCAGAAATATAAATTTTTATTGAAAACTCAGACTCTCTGCGTTGCGTTTTAGAATATTTAATGGAACCTCATACAGGTTTTTCCTTCCTTCCTTACTTCCTTTCTTACAACTTCAGATGATTTGACCAGTGGCTATTTTCAGCGCCAATGATTCAGAATTCTGTCTGAATTCTGTCTCGAGACCTTGGGGTGAAATTTGCAATTTGATGGGGAGAGGGGGAAGTCAGGGCACTCTGTGTGAATAATATGATGATAATTTTGTCTTTACCTTAGGTTGAGTTTGTCATTTGTTTAGAGGGGGAATTAAGGGGGGTGTGGCTGAGTGTATGTATTAATGATGAACATTTTGTCTTCACCTAAGGTTAAATTTGATTGGGAGGGGGGAAGTTGGGGCACTCTGTGTGAATAATATGATGATAATTTTGGTCTTTTACCTTAGGTTAAATTTGTCATTTGTCAGGAGGGGTTATAAGCTAGGAGGTGGGGCTCTGTGGTTTGTTTATGTTGGTGATTTTGTCTTTACCTTGGGGTGAAATTTGCAATTTGATGGGAGGGGGAAGTTGGGGGCACTTTTCCGTGATAATCATTCTGATGGAAATTTTGTCTTACCTTGGGTTAAATTCATCATTTGCCAGGAGGGTATAAGTTAGGAAGGGTGCTCTCTTGTGAATTTATGATAGAAATGTTGATCTAATATTGGGTGTGTGGGGGGGGGGGGGGGGGGGGGGTCAAGTTTGCAATTTGATGGGAGGGGGGAGTTGGGGTACTCTGTGTGTAATAATATGATGATAATTTTGTCTTTTACCTTGGGTTAAATTTGTCAATTTGTCAGGAGGGGTTATAAGCTAGGAGGTGGGGCTCTGTGTTTGTATTTATGTGGTGATTTTGTCTTTACCTTGCGGTGAAATTTGCAATATGATGGGAGGGGGGAAGTGGGGTACTCTGTTGTGAATTTATGATGGAAATTTTGTATTAACCTTTGGTTAAATTTGTCATTTGTCAGGAGGGGTTAAGATAGGTGGTGGGACTCTGTGTGTGTATGTGTATGTATTTAGATCAAAATTTTTCTTCACTTGTAGATTAAATATTGATTGGAGGGGGAAGTTGGGGTGCTCTCTTTGTGCCTATGCGCTAGTCTGCGTATTGAGTACATAGTGAGCACGCTTCATTACGCTTTATTGGGTATATCTGTGTATGTCTGCGTTCGGCGCAATTCGCAGCAATACGCAAGCCCAATACGCAAAGGTGTGACCGAGGCCATTAGAGGCTCCTCTGCATTTAAATGGGGGACATTGTTTCTTCACCTTAGGGTATAAAAACATTGTCATTTGTTGGGAGGGGAAGTGAGAGGGCTTTCTTATTGAATTTATGAGGGCAATACTAATTAGCTTGGTGGGCTCGTTTCTTCCAGGGGGGTGTCCTCCCCACCTCTCCTCTGTTGCTTCCAATCTAGTGGGAAAAATCTGTTATGAAAGATGACGAGAGAGTAAGAGAGAGAGACACATGAGAAGGAGAGGAAATGGATGGATGTGTGTGTGACACTGTCCTGTGGTATTTTTTTATTTTATGTGTTTGTGTGGGGGTGTATATATGTGTGTGTGTGTGTGTGTGTGTGTGCTTGTATGTGCGCATATTTGTGTGTGTGTGGTGTGTATTGTGTATGTGTATTTGTGAATGTACATGTATTTTATGTGTCGTGTACATGTGTGTTTGTGTGTGGTATGTGTAATATTATTGAATGTGTATGATATATGTGTGCGCGTACATGTGTGTTATGTGTGTGTATGTGCGCGTACGTGTATGTGTGGTGTGCGTGCTTGCATGTGTGTGATGCACGTACACATTGTAATATGTACAATGGATATGTGTAGTTACATCATTCATTCACAGCAGAAATGAGAACTTGCCCTCATTTAAACTCATAATTTAGAATTCGGCCCTATAACCTGTCTCGTGCTACGAAAATTTGATTTATAACTCATTCTTAAAGGGATCTAGCAACTCTGTCGGGAATTGACCAGACTTAAAACTTAGAGCTCAAGCGGTTCTTTATATTTGTCCTATTGCTAAAGTTGAATTGAACCCAGCTTTAGTTTTCAAAATGTTGTTATTTTTTTAGTTAGTTTTTTCTTTTTTTTGTCTGTTGATTGTTATTGAGATATTTATGATTTAAATGGGTAACAAATCCTGGGGATCATGTATACAAATGGTGTACAAATTGATGCAATGAGTTAGCAAAAATCACTTGCATGTTTGCTCATTTCTGAGCCATATGACAATAAATACATGTATATCCAATTCATTTTCTCAATACCACTCGGGAAACATATCAGATCAATGAAATTATACACATTTTAGCAACCGTATTTTAATTTGTTTTAATGTGTCAACAGTAGTTACATGATCCCTTAAACTAATTTTGAAACGTGAAGTGTCGTGGAGTGTAGGAAAGGAAGGGGAAGAGCGGTGGGAAGTTATAGAGGTGGGGGAGGGGGGGTGATTGAAAGAAAGATAGGCACAATTTGAATCACTTTGATCAATTTTAACCCTTTTGATAAATTCATTTGATTAACATTGATGTAAAAAATTATGTATATTTATAGTACCCTTCTAAACAAATAACCAAGCCCAGTTGATTGAGAAAAAGAAGGAATTAAGAAGTGGGGGAATTATGAAATTAGTTTAGGATGGGGAGACACATCTTTGAACTATCTTTAACCTTTTTAATATAATATCAAGTGCATATTGCCAAAGAGAATAAAATGTTAAATTGTCACTGTTTTTTAAAGTTTAAACATGGTTTTCTGGATGTTAGAATAATCTAATAATCTTATCAACCCCCAGAATGAAACAGAACAGGTTTTCTAGGGTTTGGGTAAAAATCATTAGGGAATAAAAAGAAAGAGACTTGTGTAATTTTATACACCCAATCTTTCGAAGATTCTAAATTACTATATTAGCGAATAATTTTGGAAGAAAATAAGAAATTCATAACGAAGAGAATGTCCCAACTTGATTTCTTTCTGGTCATTTCAAAAGATTCAGGTTACAATTATAAATGAGAGAATGAAAAAAAAAACACTTCTGTAATTTCCTGAACCCCAAACTGTTGGAGATTTTAAATCGTGTAGACTATTATATCATTTCATTAGAATATTTCTTAAGATAACTGTATGAGGGTGTTCCCAACTTTGATTTCCCTATCTGGTTTCGCAATTTTCTTTTGTTCTCTTTTCCGAGAGGACATTCCCATCATTGTATTGGGCTAATAGATTGTCATTCCAATCGGTCATAACAAATCTTATTTCACCAGATACAACTTCTAATAGCACTTGGCATTGAATGGCATTTGAAATGGCAATCAACTTGTCTGCCGTGTAATTCCCTATTATTTCTGCAATGCAATCTCCAATTAATCTTCATATATCTATTTTTGCCATGTATTTTTTTTTTCTTAACTGCAATGCAATCCCCAATTATTCTTGTTATTTTATTTTGTATTCTCTGCAATGCAATTTCCAATCATCTTCACTATTTATGTTTGTATTTTCTTCAATGTAATCTCCAAATTATTCATTGTTATTCTATATTCATTTTATGCAATGCATTATCCACTGAATTGTTTTTATTTTACTCCTTTTCGAAAACATCAATTTATTTTCTTCATGCAGGAATACCCGGAGCAAGCATTTAGTGGTATACACTTTGTTTATGACACGTGTTGTAATCTGATATGATTAATCACAGTAAATTAGGTGGAGCAGAAGATGCAATTACAATAAATTATGGTTAGATTATAGCTGTCATGGGTGTCTACATTGATTGTTGATTGGATAAATCTGTGCTTGTTTTTCTGTGAATCTTGAAGATGAAATATAATACATTTCCAATCGGTAGTTACTGGGCATACATGGTTCATAGGTTTTCCTCATTGTTTGTACATTTTGTGTTTGTACTTTTGTATGTAATATTTGGGGTGCGTCTATTAATCTGTGTGTTTTGTTTTGTATCAATGCCTATGTTAAATCAATTTATATAAATTGTTAATTTGTCTGCTTTGATGTTTTTCTACGCATTTTGTTCATAGGCCCATTTACCATTTCCCCATTACATAACATAGTGAAAAACATGTATACATACCTTTGTTTATATTTGTGACCGGTTATAGCAAAACCCTGCACTTGTTGGTCAAAATCATAATGTAGATTTCATTCCATAGAAAAGCCTTATCAACAAGCTTTCATTGATGCTTTGTTCTACAAATTGGTCAATATTGGCGAAGATATGATTGTTTCAGTTTTACAATCATACCGTAGAACACCATCGTCAACACCCCCCCAAGCCACCTATACGCATCTTGCTTTTAAAGACGTTTCCATGAGATCACCCTCCATATTATCATCATGAGTATTCCCTCACCATTATTTGCATCTTGATTAAAGTTTCCCGTTTGGACAGATGAGCTGGTGCTCTTTAAAAGCAAGATTGCATATTGTGCTTGGGGTGTGCTTGACGATTGTGTTCTACGGATTAGAGGTCCCTTTTACACAACATTATGTGACTTAAAAATGCCCATTTTTTCAAAACATGAATTACTGACAAGTGCAAGGGTTTTGCTATAAGCCAGTCACATTTATGTACATTTATCATATTATGCATTAATAAGAAATGAAACCGCAATAATTAAAAACATGACCCATATTTGAAAATAAGAGTCATTTCATTGCTCTCTCCCCCAGTTGCTACAGCCTTTGCTTGTCTTCTTGCATTAGTTTCGAAGGTCAAGATCGGGCCTTATTTACGAGTGGAAGCTTTCGCTATCAAGCACACTCACTGGCCATTTTCACC